>OY757252.1:2917503-3095461 GCA_963584085.1 Pyrausta aurata
ATTACTAAAACCTTCAAAAATAAGCAGGTCATTCTGATTGGTACAAGCAATGGTTTTCTTTTCCTAACCACGTAGGTAACTCTACCCTTAATTAAATGTAAACCTTGAGTAGGGTTGACAAAACAATTAACACGAACAATCTTTGCCGAGCTCTGTTTATTTGAAGCCGATAGTTTCGGTTGTGTGTTTAAAAGATCTTTTGACGTATCGCTAACGAATGAGTATTGTTGTGTGCTGTGGTTCCGTTTTATTTTATGAATTAAAAATAAAATAGGCATGATAAGGATTGAAGACGATTTGAAACATTACTAAACGGGGTTTTAACTCTATAATAGTGATAATATTTTTACTGTTTGATTTTTACCGCTGGTTGATGATATTTTAACGAAGTTTTGAGTAAATACAAGTACTTAACAATTTGCACAAGCACTATTATCACTTGGATAAGAATAAGAAAGGAAGAAAAAGTATTTAATGGCATAACGTCACCAACACACACACACATACACAATATTACACATAATTACAAGCAAAGGAAAAAAAATACACAAAAAAGTTAAAATGAGAGGAAAAAACACTAGGATGAATACGTATCCATCCTTGCCTTGGACCTTGAAGTTCAATATTAATATTAAGAAATTTGAATTGGTAATGCAAATTTTGCGCTTACAAACGAAGTCACGGATTGTAGAAACAAACTATTTAATTTCAGACTAAAAATTTAAATTCTGCTACAGGCAGCCCTACTCTATCGCACACCTATCGGGTTTCGGGCCTGAAAAGTTTCCTTTGAAACCTGAAAGTGGGCAAAAACCCTCCAATATAAGTTTATCCCCGCATTCCCTCGAATATCCTACCAGATAACATAGTCCTAACGCTTATAAAGGCTAGTACATATGACAAAATAAAATAGAAAAATATAAAAAAGGAAAGTCAGCCTGTAAGCATCTCACTGCTGGACAAATGCCTAACCTCAAGTACGAGGTAGTATGAGCCATACTCCGCCACGCGGGCTCAATGCGGATTGGCGAAGCGATCAAACTTGCTGTCGGATTTTATCAAGCCGCCCATAGGGTGTCTCTGACTAGGCTTAGCGACTAATATCAACCGATATTAGCCAGTAGCCGGAAGTGCTCGTAGCGCAGTGATGGCAGCGCTTTGGTAGTAATACCGAAGTTAAGCCACATACGGCGCGATCGTGTTTGGATGGGTGACCAATCAGACCACACAAGTAACTTATATCACACCGTGCTTCGGAAAGTACTTTAAGTAGAAAAATATATTTTAAGAAACGGTGATATCTGTTACAGCTAGACGATATCTTATCTTGCTGAATACCTCAAGTACAGAGTAACTGAACAACCGAATGAAATAGGAGGTTAGTAAGTGTGGCTTTAAAAGAACTAAGGTAACGGGCATAGCCCTGAGAATCAGTAAGCTCAAGTGGCAATGGGCAGGGCACATAGCGCGAAGAATTGATGGCGGTTGGGGCAGAAAAGTTCTAGATTGGAGACCCTTCAACCAAAGGCGCAGCGTAGGACGTCCACCGACAAGATGGACAGACAACCTTGTGAAGATCGTAGGATCACACTGGATGCAGCTTGTGTTGTGATAGGTCGATGAGGAAAACTGTGGGGAAGGCCTATGTTTTTTAGCAGTGAATTCAATTTCAGATGAAGTATGGCTTTGTCTATTTTTATTTAATAGCTCGTCGATACTTGCCTTATAGTCATCGGCCTTGCAAATAGGTGAATAAAATCAGTTACTCTACAAAACGATAGAGTTAGTACGCATAAAGTAATATTTTATGTGACTTCGAACTACATATTAGTTGAGCTTTTATCTATGCAATTAAAAAGTTCAAATACTGTCATATGATTCAATTTTAATGCAAGACTTAACATGGTATGAACAATAATCACCCTTAGAATTCAAAAAGGTAATAGAACATTGTAAGTAGAAACGAGTACAAAAAAAACCTATATCAATCTGGTTTGTTATATTTTACCTTACAAAAATAAGCAGTCATTTACATCTCAGAGATAATTGCCTTCTTTAAAGTAAAAGATCACTTTAGTGTGTACACAGCCTAAGGCTGAAGTTTTCTTACGAGAAAAAATCTTGTTTTGAAACTTTTTAATTGAATTACTTAGTAGTGAGCCCCCGATGTATTTGTGCTTCAACTTAATTTGCGTGGGGCCGACTAATTGGAAATACGATTAGGAAATTCATTGGAGTACATTTTGGTTTGGCCTGGGACAGTCAATTAACTATTTACTTTGAAGACTAAGATTTTTTAGCTCCAATTTTACTATTCCTACTAAATGGTTAAAGTGTGGATAGTGAAATTACGTAAATATGATACTCAAAAATAGAACAATGGGGATTGGTAAGTATTAGTTTACAGATATTAATTCTTACTGTGACCTAAGAAGTAGGTGTTCTAATAAAATTTCTTAAATTATTTTGCAACAGACTGTAAACCACACAAAAGCTTACTTTTCTGTGGTGTGACCCATTCTAATTTTTTTTACATACCTTCTGAAAATATATATATATACAGGGTGTTTCATGTAACGTGTCAAGCCGATGCGTGGTAATAGGTGAGTACCATACCTATCCATTTCACCCCCATGTATGTTAGACAAATATTTATAGTTTAGGAGTTATAATTTTTTTTCGATATTTTTCATGATGCACCTAGACGATATCTTTAAAAAATTATAACTTTTTTTTGGGTCCACTTTTCTCAGATATTTTGATCTCAATAGAATGCCCATTATTTGCAATATTATGAGTAAAATAATCGCTATCCTAACTTAGACACAAGATACAAAATTATTGATCGATACTAAAAAATATTGCATTAAGCAGAACCGAATAGAATTTTCAACATAAATTTAAAAATATAAAAAAGGTTTTCCATAGTTTCTGACTAATTTAAAAAACTGCTTGACTTCATAAACTTTCATGACAATACAAAAAACGATCTACTTAATGGGTAATTTTTAGCTTAAATCGGCCGTTGAATGTGGCATATCGGAAATATCTTGATTTTCATAATTTTTATTTTTATTGTTGCCTTTGCATATTTTTATCAAATCTGATATTAAGTGTCCCTCTATGTTTAAATAGAGCTCATTTGATAACAAGTACATACATTATGTACCTACTACTATCTTTAACCACGACCATATGAGTTAATGAGGGATCCAAAATTTTACTTACATTGCACTTTTACATTTTACTCAAATTTCGTACTTTATTAACAACAAATAAACAAGAAACAATTGAAACTAAGACATGCATCATAAAAATCATCTACAACCCATTTATTCACAAACTAAATCATTTCCTTGAGGCTTGGGAAAGTTAAACTAATCCTTTGAGCTAAGAACTAGCCAGCTTGAGCTTTTTGCCCAAGCAGAATTTTCATTTTGGGTCGGGCTCAGCCCTCAAAGCTGGAGCAGTTAGTGATTATGTGATTGCGCCAAAATAAAATGCTGCTACTGCCAATAATTATTAGTGCTCGCTAGTCCCTAACTTAAAGGATTAGTATAGCTATCCCACGCCACAAGGAAATGATTTAGATTGTGATTGGTTGTAAATTATTTTTACGATGCATGTCTTAGTTTCAATTGTTTCTTGTTTATTTGTTGTTAATAAAGTACGAAATTTGAGTGCAATGTAAGTAAAATTTTGGATCCCTCATTAACTCATATGGTCGTGGTTAAAGTTAGTAGTAGGTACATTATGTAGGTACTTGTTATCAAAAGAGCTCTATTTAAACATAGAGGGACACTAAATATCAGATTTGATAAAAATATGCAAAGGTAACAGTAAAAATAAAAATTATGAAAATCAAGATATTTCCGATATGCCACATTCAACGGCCGATTTAAGCTAAAAATTACCCATTAAGTAGATCGTTTTTTGTATTGTAATGAAAGTTTATGAAGTCAAGCAGTTTTTAAAATTAGTCAAAAACTATGGAAAACCTTTTTTATATTTTTAAATTTATGTTGAAAATTCTATTCGGTTCTGCTTAATGCAATATTTTTTAGTATCGATCAATAATTTTGCATCTTGTGTCTAAGTTAGGATGGCGATTATTTTACTCATAATATTGCAAATAATGGGCATTCTATTGAGATCAAAATATCTGAGAAAAGTGGACCCAAAAAAAAGTTATAATTTTTTAAAGATATCGTCTAGGTGCATCATGAAAAATATCGAAAAAAAATTATAACTCCTAAACTATAAATATTTGTCTAACATACATGGGGGTGAAATGGATAGTTATGGTACTCACCTATTACCACGCATCGGCTTGACACGTTACATGAAACACCCTGTATATACATTGTTTACCAAAATCTCGTATAGCAGGAGATAAGAGCCTTCTCATTCTTATACAGTTTAAGATATAACAGCACTCAACGAACGGAAAAAGCAGTTTGCATGCCTTTCACACTTCTGAAGTAACGGTAAAAGCTGTTATAAAAGGTACTTAAGCCCTTGACAAAAGTAATCAGGAGTACAATATTCAGTCTCTAAATAAAACAACAGCGATCGATTAGTCGCGTGCGCAACCCTCGCGTATTGTGCGAATCACAGAAGAAAAGTGATTAATCGACACTCTGATATAGGGCTGCCAACGACATTAAAAGAAGTGTTAAGAAATTTTTTAATAACTTTCTTTTTTGGAGCAAAAGATAGGAATTCTCAACAGAGGAAGTCCGTGATTACGACTCAAACATCTTTAGTTGAATAGTATTCCTTGGGTGCACTCACCATATCGTCAACTCCATCTTTCTACGCCATTCTTAGCTTAGAACTCATTTGGCATAAAAGTAGTGAGTACATTGGATTCTAACTAACTAACCATTATTATTCATCTTTTTACATACTATCAAAACATTATGAATAGGCAGCCCTAACGCAGCACAGCCTTGCGAACAAAGCTCCAATACAATGAACCAGATAGCTCTTATCACCTAGGGATAAGTCTCAAAATGAGAGATCTCGCCCATTGTGGGCTATAGTAGAGGTGTTATCGGTGTTTAGACACATCGAGCCTAAGTAGGCTTACGTTGAGTGCTTAAAAAGAAAAACCGGACAAGTGCGAGCGGACCTACAAGGGATCCGTACAAAGTTACCGTAAATGAATACTAAAAATCTCACTAAAGAAGGGACCAATAAAAACTATCGCCAGGGCCTCAGCCTTCTACCGGTACTGATGTTGCTGCTACACAACACCGGGGAAATGCTAATTTGATGGCGGCGTTTACTCGCTATGGCAGAGGATCGTCACTGAATATTGTAGCTTTTAATAGAGAAGCCCATCCCTCTAGTCTCCCCACTACATTCTGGTAAGGCTGAAGATATAGTATAATTTTAGGAAATGCTTTTGACCGGATATTAAGAGGCGGGCCCTGTACATAAACTGTGGAGAACGCAAGAGGGAAACCACCACACTATCTTCCGTAATTTCGAGTTTTAATGGAAAAAATAAGAGCCTAGCTTTCAAATTTGAAGACGATGCCAAGGCTTACTATGCTAAATGAGGTTCTCTTGATTTGCTGTCCGTCACTGACCACTGTATCGCATTGTGGAGCTGAATTTTAGCATTATAAGGCGTATGTTTGGTATCATCATCAACATGATTTTCTTGATCTATTTATTTTGGTTAAGAAAAAAACATTACTATCTAAACTTATTTTGTTATTAAAACGTGTAATTTAGTAAGTCTATGTCAACGACAAGAACGTTGATTAGGATTCCAACGTCAACATACAAGCTTCTAGTTCCAGATAAAAGTATTCTTTACGGACAGATGAGAAAAAAAGGAATTCTATTTTTTTATACAACTAAGGAACCCTAAAAAGGAACAATGTACAACCGCGTACAAAAGAGTTCCGTTTACCGAGCCCGTGGAAAAATAAAGTTCTCTCACGATATTTGTCTTGGATACGCCAAAATTGGGATCAGTACCTGAAACAAGAATAAAAATGAGATTAGACCGATGTTCAATTGTTTATTTAGTACTTTTCTTTGTTTTCCTTTATTATACTAAATAAACTGACAGTTCATTAAAATGCAATAGCTACTTAATAAATTATAATTGAAAATTAATTAGACTCGCCTAATAACAATTTATTAAAGAAGTTTTGCGTGGGCTTTTCGGTAGAAGATGTAATTTGATTAATTATATTTATATTACCTATTTTGTGTACAAGTACACTTATAAAGCTAATTACAAATAAAGTTACACTTAAATTTTAATAAAGTAATTCTGAATAAAGGTAACATCTCGTCCTCAGAAATAGCTAAGCAATAAATAGAAAGCACATAAGTACTTAAATCATTCCATAATTTAATGCTTTATCTTCTTATACTAATTATACAATAGTACGACAAGGGTAGGTACCTAGATACTCCGAATGCTAAAGACAACAGCAGCAGTGGGTCATTTAAAACACCGGTCATTTAAAGTGGCCATAAAAGTCATTTAAAAAGAAATGATACACGCGAAATGACGTCATGGCTGCCAAGTTGCTAGTAAAATATTGTATAATGGCCTATAAAACGTCCCAAGGTAAACTGGTCGTAAACAGAAGCTTTGTCCAGTTTTATTTTCGTTGACATCCAACTCGTGGTTGTCACACCTGAATTGTTATTCGTCACGTAGCGTAGATATTCACATTTTGCTAGAGTTCCTAGGTCAGGTATAACGAACTTTTCTGATACTTGCTGTGGCTCGCGTGCCAATAGCAAGTATCAGAAAAGTTCTTAATGAGCGGAAATTTGATTTTGAAGTTCCAGACATTACAAACATATTAAATTAAATCTATATTAAGGCTGCATTGACTTATGGTTCTACGTCCCCTTGATGAGGCAGAGGCTACTTGATTTCGACCATCATGAAAGGAGGTTTTTGGCCGAAGGGTGTGGTGTTTCGGCGGTTCCGTGAAAGTCTACGCAACACAACGACAACACGCCAATGTAGTTCCGTGCAATATTTTTATTATAATAATTGTTTGTTTTTTTTTTCAATTATTTGCTACGGTCTGCCTGATTTAAACAAATAAATAGTGTAAAATTTATTACACGATCAAAATAATATAGAAAAATGTGGACTTCACGCCACGACCATCTCTACCATCCTCCTTTGGGCTAATCAGAATATTAGCTAGTTTGTGACGTTGATACGTCTATGAAAATATTATTAAAATAGGTACCTTTAAAATTTTATTATGATATATCATTATGAAATGGTTAGAGAGATTTTAAGAACTTCATCACAAACACCGATCATTTAATAGTACGATGTTTGGTAAGTACTTCTATATTTATGTTATCTCATAACTTCGTCGTGCTTATAAAACAACCCTCATGGCTATCTCTCGTTTCTCAAGTAGATTATGCGTTTTATTTTCACTCCAAACTACACCCTAACAATTAACCATAGAGATTACTTCAGCTGAGCAATCACAATGAGAGTGCTCGCCCCATATTTGGATTCTCCAGACATGCGCCTGACCTCGCGCCCGATAGTTCAATACCAGCACATCAGACAATAAATTTTTATTGCAATATAGCTCTTAATGCAACGGAATAAGACTACTCTACCATTACTGCTTTATATCGTATCTTAACTGTGAACTTTCGTCATGTGTTTACAGTGTGGCTATCTGCTTTTAAACATCATTCACAAACAATGCATCTTCGTAACCAGACTGTTTGGTGTTCGGTTCTGTGATGGTTTTATAAAAAAATCGTGTTAATAGATAACGTTATATTTCGTTGAACAAATTACTACTAACATGTATGCGTTCATATTTTGTCGATTATGTTATTTACAATACATCGAAGTAGTTATCGTTGGCAAAATAAACGCAGGTTGTTTGGAAAAAATAACATAAAAATAGTGATGTCCAATCAGAAAGTATCGATAATGCATCTATCACTCATAGTCAAATTAACACGTTCCGGGACACAATTCCAGACACAATAGATGCAGCTACCTCGGACAAAGAATAAGTCTGGCTATTCTAAGGGGAAACGCTGCCAGTATCTTCGGTACTTTACCTATAGGGACTTCTTTTAATAATATATTTTAGTTTTTAGGTTATTTTTTTTCTGTCTTAATATGTTGCATGTCATTGTTTTAATTTCAAATATAAATTAAATTCATATAGATGTTTAATTGTTTTCACGCCTGTAGGCGTTCACAGTCCCGGAAAGTGTTAATATGTACAACAAATGTTTGTTTAAAGATCTATGTAAATTCTTATCATTACATGGTTTTATGCAAATAAATAAAAGCTAACTATATTTTTCAGCTGACAAAAATAGAATCGCGGAATCGGACCGACTGCCGACGTCATCCAAAAATAAAGGATAGAGATAAAAGAAAGTATTTCAGGTTAATTATCTGAGACCATTTGTTTTGTGAGAATTCACAGTCAGTTGAATAAGTTTCGTGATAAAAATAGCTGAGGGAGGGCCATTCGTCTTCACAATTGTTTTCGTGAAAAGTTTTGCAATTTTTTTATCAATATTTAATTTCTTAAAACACTTGCTATAGGAATTTAGTACTTATGTATTTATTAATTTATAATAGACTCTGCGGCTTTACCAGCGTAAATGTTGTATCTCAAATAAATATGAGTCTATGTGTTATTCCAGTAACTTTCATCAAAATCCTCAGTATTTTTTGCGTGAAGGAGGAGAGAGAGAAGGCATCCATACGTCCATCCTCGGCATTTATAACATTAGTAGGAAAAGATGTACCTAAAGCCATCATTATTGCAAAGTTTGTGTTACACTGCACTGTTTGAAACAGCACTGTACCGTTATCATGAGTTTACGACGGTTTTACTCGCTAGCGACTACGTTAAAAAAGTCTATGGAAAAATGCACAGCGCCCCTAGCGATCACTTGCAGAACTAAAAATTTCCATACAAAAAGTTACGTCGTCGCTAGCGAGTAAAACCGACGTAAACTCATGGTAACGGTACTGGTTTATTTTTAGCAGACCGATGAATGACGACAATTTCTTTGGTCGGTCAAGGTCTTGTTCAACTAACTTGCCAATTTATTTTTGAATTTTTTTATAAATATTTCTTTTTGTTTTTCTGTTAGAAAGGAGCACATTTTTTAAATTTTCGTTTACTGTTTTGTTGGAATGTTGATGGATGATCCTTGCACAAAACGATACATTAAAAAAAATGTTTTAGAAGCATCGTAATATGCATGCATAGTCTTATGTCTCTATATATCATGTCATGTTATCATCATTAAGAGGGTTCATTAAGAGGAGGGAGGTTATCATCATCATGAATATCCTACTCCTTTTTGAAGTCGGTTAAAAATCCACAGGGATTTTGAAATACAAATAAAATAAAAGTAAAATTCGTTACGTTTTAAAGACGTCTTAAGCCCCAAACACAAAGTACAAAGATATTATCGCTCCTACGCAAAGCAGAAGCAAAAATACACGTTACTATTATCTTAATGGAACAGGCGTAGGCAGTAAACCATACATTATTCAGGGTAAGTGTTTACTCATTTGCCGCCTAACGTATTTCACGCACAGTTGCTGCGTATGCGCAGATTTGCGATTATAAGTGTGTCATAATCGTCACGGTGTAACATTGTATGAAGTATTAATGACTATTACTGTTATTGTATGGAATTCATGGTACTGACTCTACAACACGGGAAATCGTTTTTCAGCTCCACATCTTTACAATCACCTCTTATTATAATTGGTCAGCTACTGAATGGCCTGGCAGTGGCGTATGAAACTTTTGGCTCACTTTTTCAGTCTGCCATTGCCTTTAAATTTTTGTTTTAAATAGCGGCTATCAAAATTAACAACGCCTTGCATTATTTCACAAATAAAATATTCTACAACAAAATCTTGTATACCGTTACGTTTACCCATAACAAGCCTGATATATCTTTTACATTTTACAGCCGTAAAAGAAGAGACCTCTAAATAGTTTAAATAAGGCTTACCGTGAGGTAGAGTAGGAACTTGACCACTTAACAAATGGCACATGACCACTTTTGAATAGCATGTCAATAAATTAATTCCAATGTACCATAGTGTTACCGATTATATATATTTATTGGTCATGCAATACTATATATGTATTCGCTAATAGACAATGAGTAAATAATAATAGCTGCAGACAACATTTTCCACTCGATTGGCGCTCAAGCGCACCCGCATTGCTCCGATATATCGTAATCGTCACGTCATGTCGTAGTGAAGTCCTTATATCGATAAGTGTCGATAAAAATTAGCACTTGGTTTGAAGTATCACTCGTGTAAAGAAGAACAATTATTCTTTAAGCTACAATATCAATAGAAAATAACGAATATTTCATTACACGCAAACGCTTTTTTTAAAAAAAAAACGCCGCCATTTTATGTTTACAGCACGGCGATCATACTTAGGAGGACCATATTAGAATAACATTTATAATATAGACAAGAAAGTGTTTAAAATTATGCTTATCAGACACCGTGACGTGGTTATGTATATATAGTAAACATTGAGTTGTTTTTCCTGCAAACATTTGGTTTTGTGTTAAAGGTTATATACATTTTTAGAATACATTTCTAATTATGTGAGACGGTTTATAAAATTGAACGTTTTAAATTTATTTACCGTTCTGATCTAAATTACTTTTGAGTGACACTTTTTTAAAGTAATATTATTATTACAACCCGATAAAAATACTGTCTGCTATTTCGATAACTGCTTTTAATTATCAGTGTTTTACAAACATACTAAATATGATTAAAATAAAACAATCGATAAATGATTTAACAAGAACCACAATTATTATATTAGGGGTCTGGATCATCAACAATGGGCTTTATTACCAATGTATTTTAAGTATCGTATTATAGATTAATGGAGTTCGTCAATAAAATAGTATCTTACGTACGGCGATTAGGTAATTAATACTGCTTGGATTGAAGCGATAAAATATTAATGTATTTCAATAAAATCTTAATGCCTGACGGTGTCCTAACAGCAGACTTTAATACTTAATGATTAGAAATTATTTCTGTTTTAAAGGTCACTTAAGTGGCAATAAATAGAAAATAGGGTCTTATACTTTTAATTAACCAACATTAAGCAAGTTGATTTTAATTAAATAATTTTATAGCCCAATCAAGAATCTAATTAGATATTTTGTTGTAATAAAAAACTTAAATGAATTCAATTTACTTTCAGATAGATAAGAAAGAGCTACCTCGATAGAAACAGATATCGATATTTCGGCCACTATTGATACTTGTCCCATCTCTAGCGATAGTTAATTGGCCGTTGAACGGCAACGGACGAGGAACACCTCGGTCAAGTTCCTAGCTGTAATGCTGCTGTCTGCACTAATTAGTGCTTCAATGAATCACTAATCATTGTAAGCATTGAGCGTAATAATGATTTGTTACAGATTTAAGTTACTAGAGGGATCACAGGTGGCGAATAGTGAACGGCCACCAGATATTGTACCAGATATGATGAGAAAGGTATTAGGCAAGGAAACAATAATTGTTTTTTTTATTATTATTAATTTAAATTATTTAGGCTCATTTTTGCACTATAATGCAGATGTCCGTTGATATGTTGACGCCACTGTCTCCTTTTAATATTATGCTTTTAAATTTAATGTTATTTTACTACAATAAATATGTTAATCTAATTTATATATTCGTATCTCAATGTTTATTTTCAAGTCTGTACCCACAAAAAAGGCACTCGCTGAAAATCAGCGTCGTGGTATGCGTTCTGCTACTGCCACGGCCAATGCTGAGCGAGTGCCTTTTCGACTTAAGCCTACTTACCTACTTTTAGTGAATTACTTATGGATTCTGCAATCTTAATTAATCTCTTAATGTAAAAAATTGTGTTTATTTAGGTCGAATATTTTTTTTCTTTCTTTCTTTCTTTTTCTTAGATATGGTGGTTAGCTGGGAATATGTTGAATAAGCGGTCCCCGACCAAACAGCGGCAGGATTACCATAATATAGTGGGAAGTTTAGTGGGATTGACTTCTCTATTAAAAGTTGCAATATTTAGTGACTCTCCTGTGCCAAGGCGAGTAAGCGCCGCCATTAAATCAGTTTTCCCCCTGGTGTTGGGTAGCAGCAACATCAGTACTGGCAGAAAGCTTAAGATAATATAGTATATTATATAAAAAAGTCGTGCTAGTTACACCACATATAACCGAGAAAGGGGGAACTGATTTTCACGATTTTTACTTTATTTGAGTCGTCTTTGCCCCGAAAAGGACATATATGGAGGAAAACGAAGCTCGCCGGAACCGCTTGTTTATCAATATCATAATCATACAACAAAGGCATCTTCAATCAATTCCTCCTTCAATTGCGACTGGTTGTATTCTTATGAAGTCAGTGCCAAATTGCCAATTCTACATTTACTTAGAAACAGTCGCCACTTCGCCAGTAGATCAGGCTACCCACGTTTGTTGCAAACTATCCCTTATTACAACTACTCAAGATGTGCAGTGTTTACCTTGACGCGTGTGCGAGCGAACATGATTAGGATATAATTTATGAACACTGGCTAGCTAAGTCTAGCAAAACTTTATAAATCAAAACGTTACCCTAACGCTATTTACAGTGAAACCTTTAACCTTTTTAACGGTAATTCCAAACTAATTATTTGAACTATGAGCATGTAGAGTACTCAAAATAGGTTAATGATTGTGTCCATAAACCGGGGCCCAATGTTTTACTACGGCCAATAATAGTGCGGCAGCGCTTTGTTTACGCACTGCTACTGTTTCTGAGCACGAAAATTACAAACTACGTAAATAACAAAGGGATTTTGTTGTTTATTAACACACCCTTTCTATCCTACGAGTTCCATGTCCTGCAACAACTGACAAAGGAAAATGTGATAAATTCAGCCTTTATAAAGTTTAATTCATAGTCTTTAAGAGCTTTATGTTCTTGTCGCTGGAGCATTTTCCAGTCTTGCAGTCAATGCAGGTATGAAGTCCAATACATTAATGAGAGCTACAAGATCGTACAATTGAGATAAAATACATATTCTTAAACTTAGAAAACGTAATTGCAACATCATGGGAATACACTTAAAAAATATAATGAATAAGAAATCAATACGGCAATTTACCCTTTATAGACCTCTACTGCAATATCAATTGCACCTGCTACCGATGATATAGGTATATCTATTATGTATATACAAACTTTCCAAAATAATTTTCCTCTTAATTGAGTGCTGCACTATTAAATGAGTGGATAAAAAATCAATGATCAAACAATCGCCAGTAATTAGGGCAAAATGGCGGGTTCTGCTGACACTTTTCCATTACGCGGCGGCGCGGGAGCGACGTTGACAAATTACTATACCGTTATAGAGCCGGACCGGCCGAAAGCCGAAAACTTTCGGCTATAGTTTTCGGCCTCAACTTTTGGACAGTCATTTTTAAGGACCGACAGCGACTATGACTTCAGTTACTTACGGAAAATTGATTGGTATATTAAGATATTTCCAAATAATTTTAAGCTCTAGCCCGGGCCTTTGTATTTTGTTATTAAGTACACAACTAAACCTATTACTACATTTCAAAACGTCAAATCCAATTTATGGTTACAAAAAGAAGACATGGAGTAGCGGTTTTATCTAGATGAGAGATGTGATACCTGATGGTGATGATGATGGGGACGGGATGATCAGAATACTTGCTAGACTTGGCATTCGCAAACCAGCCAATCTTAGGGCAAAATGTTGTAAAAAAAATGGTAAGTACCTACTGCATAAACTTTTTTTTTTCTTTACCTAGAGTTGGCGAAGACCTAGCTCATGATGTAACGAAAAACAAATTATTATCCTTATGTAATGTTTTTACTTTAAATTTAGCCGAAAACAGCCCTTCGGCTTACGGATCCACCCGAGCCCAGATTTCAAAGGGTTAACATTTATAGTGCGTTCGCCAATCCTACGCGATAAATTTGACGTGATTACGCGACGGTTGCGATACGCTTGATCGTATTTACGCGCGTACACGCTAAATGCACTGAACGTACGGATTTACGCTTAATCCGCGAGTTGATTTGCTGTGCTCTGCATTTACGATATAGCAACACAGGTAATAATATTTTGTTACGGCTTTCGGAGTTGGGTTTCAGATATTATGAGCGAATGCTGGTCGTTAACATGGAACAGATGTAACAGTATCATCAAAGCATGATTATATTTTAAAAATAGTAATTGCTTATCTCAGTGATTTCGACCTAAAATTGCTAGAAATAATATATTTTTTTAAAGTGGACCATCTGCTGATATAACATTTTATCTTCTAAAACAAGCTTTGATGTTCCATTGATAAAAGTATGCGTAAATAAATCCATAGGTCTCGACATCACTAAACCAGACAACATAAAGAAACCAAAACGTATAAAAGAAACTTTAATTGCATCTTTCTTCGACAATTGAGACGTTTGTAGTTTCAACTCTCATTCAGTACTAGTACAAAATCCATATTAAAAAAGTCATTTCTTTCTTGACATTTCTTGATAAGCTTACGTATTCGATAGTTTTTCGTGATTAGGGTACAGACAACAAAATGAATATTGCCGTTCATATTACAAGAGGTTTTTCTTGTAATTTGTGTTCATTCATTAAACGCAGTAAGTGAGTCTGTCTGCACGTCATTTCCTCTGACGTCAACGACACATGCTTTGTCTGCGATCATTGCTGTCATGTTGAAAAATAATTGGTCATCACTTTGCTTGTTAGTAAAAATTAATAAATTAAAAAGTCTGTTATTTTTTTGTCTTTGGTCTAACACCAAGACAGAGATAGAACACAGTTACGAAAAGTTATTTGGATTCTTTAGGGTACTATTATATACAGGGTATTATACAGGGTGACATTGCAAGGGGGTGCCAAATTTTTGGAGGAGAATGAATGAAACCGTGAATCAATATGAACAACATTTACTATGGGGTCATGGTCGAAATCTTAAATAAAATTTCAGGTGCCCCATACAAAATCAGCCCGCTAATTTGACAATAATGCATGAAGAGGCAGAAAATAAGTTAAGGTTTTGAACGAATGGCCCCAAAATAAAAGTTGCAGGTATCTCTCATATTGATCTCTCATGTCTTATTCACCTCCTAAAATTTGGCATCCTCTTGCAAAGTCACCCTGTATAGGAATTTAAACTATAATATACTACCATACACGTCGTCCATCGCAAATTTACCACCATTACAACACGTGACGCAATATCCATTTGGACAAGGTAGGTGCCTACAAGGTAAAGGCCTAGAAATTACAATACGCCTTAAAATACAAATCTACCATTATTCAATTGATAACCCGCGTTTAACGATAACGTTTCGCTGCCGTTAAAACTAATCACGGCTCGTTATAAAATGTGCTGATTAAACGACGTGGGTACATTGTGACGGAAAATTAATTTGCCCTGGTGATATAAATTTGCGTTAAAGCAGACTAATCATCGTTAAATTTTGATAAGATTAATTAATAACCAGAGGCAATTAAAATCTCCGCATAGCGTAGTTGGTGGTGGATTATGCTCGTCACTACGGAAATTACAGGACGATGGAGTTGGTCTAAGTGACAAGAGAATAGTCTTGTTTACTGAGCACAAACACTAAATTGCGATTTTAAAGTCCGTTTTCTTTGCTTGTCGAATGTTGTAAACAATCTTGACATTCATTATTAAATCAAATGGCTAATTAATTTTATTCACTTATATAATTTTAAAAGTATTATAAAGATTGTTTACTATATTTGACTAGCAAAGACCAACGGTCTTTTAGTGCAAACTTAACAGTATTTTATTCATATCTTGTAGCATTTCTTCAAATTATGTGTAGAGTGGTATCTACCCAGTACAGTAGTTTTTATTAAACAAACGTTTGAGTATATATTTAGTCTACTGAACATTTTACGAGACCCTGGTATATATAAAATTTACACTAAAGTTAAACTATTCACCGCAGATTTAAAATGCTGTGGGTAATTTCGCATGCCATAAAATCTAGATACGTTCAACGTTACGCTAAAATTACATATTACCGATCGTAAAAAACGCGAAACAGACATGAACGTAGTAACACGCATACTGCAGAAGGTCAGTTCATTATGAATTAAACGATTCATTAACTACTAATATAAAGCAGTTAAGTTCAAGTGAAACGGTATTGCATTTGAAAGTTACTTTGCAACAAAGTTTTTATAAAAATAGGTCTTTTAATTTCATTCGACACAAGTACTATGGTGCATAGATGAATGATTTAACGGATGGAAAGAGCAGTAACTATTTATCAAGCCCTGAAAATGAAACTTGGGGTATCTAGTTGAGTATATTAAAGTCAATCAATGCATAAAAACTACGGTTTTACAACTTATTTAAACGTTGTATCTCATAACTTGTGCTAAAAACGATCCAAGAGTCTCTAAACATCACATCGCTCTCAGATTTATTTCGATATGGGTATGCGTTATCTATTCTTCTATGATCTTTGAAAAAAAAAACGCGCTCTTACTGTTGGTGACCAGCATCACATATAAACCTTCTTTCTCGGCTTTCCTTATTTAAAATTATATGTATTTTTATAATCCTTTAAACCATTGTTTTATACTTCAGTCAGAAAAATAAATGCCACGTTACACTTCAAGATCCCTGGTTTTACCTATCTTCTACACTAAATTATGTCTTTTTGCTCTCATACAATGCAAAGCAAGACAAATCTTTGTTAATCTTTGTTACAATTGCATAAAGTTCATAGTATATTGGCTTTTGCCTTTCAAAGGTTTAGATAGTGGCTTTCTGAAAGGCCAGTGTTTAAGCTACATCCATCGAGGTGTCGCAGGCGACGGCCCGTAATTAATATTGCAGACTATCGTCAATCGATCGCCATCAAGTTAGATTGCGCGTTAACTGATCACCAACCCTTTGCCAGACTTAATTTCCTCCAGAGTATACGTTTTACCCGGATTTGGGGAAGATCACCCCTTTTATGGGTCGTAAATGAATTCGCTGGCTAGACGCTTCAGGTATACGAAGGTAGGTAGGTTTAGTCAGATACTTTTTACAAAAAAAAGTGGTCTTTATTTTCTTCACTGAGGCTCTTATTTAGCCAGAATAGACGATACTTTAATATCATAGTTTTTCTATCATGTTTATTCGTCGATTAGGCATTCAAAAAACGAGACAAAATACTAACGATAAAATTCAATTGATTGAATTTTTATTTCTGTGACAGACTATGCTTTGGCTTGGTTACTAAAAGAATGAACATAATCTATGCAAATGGGTATGTAATATGTAATAGAAATAAAGTTTTTTACTATTTTCCTCTCATTTTGTGACAAACATCCACACAGTATACAATGGAAACAATGATGGCCGCAATTAAGTAAACATTCGAACATCACTGCAATTTATCATTTTAATCGTTACAGCTCATGATTGATTCGCGACAATCGATTTCCGAGCTCTATAAATAGTGGTGGCCCATTTAGCGAGCTCTCAACTGATTATAATCGTTTCATTATTGTTACGGGCCACAATAAACGGACTGATAATGAAAACATATTGTAAACGTTGATTGGCTGAGCATAGGTGCTGATTCGCAAACGTATTTTAGCAGTAGAGTCGTGTGGTAGCAGTTAGCATAAAGATAGACTTATTAAACTTTAGTTACAATAGGTAGTTGCTTTTCAACAATAATAAAACACGATCGTCTCTCGCGCCTAACCACCTTAAGAGCCATAATCTCTTGCACCTCCCTTACGTCATCTTTTATTTGAAGTGACGTTCGTTTTGTGTCGTGTTTTGCTTTTATTGCCAGCGCTTTTCGTTAAAAAGTGTTTAGGCGCTAGAGACCTCATCCATTACAATCTGATGGCAACTGTACTTAGCAACCACACTAAATACGTTTTTCTGAGTTTATCGAATGTTGTAAACAATCTTGATATTCATTTTTAACGAAATTATTTATTTTAAAATAATATGAACACAAAACTCATTTTAAATCATATTTAAGTTATAATTCCAAGATCACTGATATTATATTCAAAGTAATAAAAATATTGTTTACAATATTCGACAAGCAAGGAAAAACGGATTTTAACTACCTAACATCGTTATGTCAGTAAGGTCGTCTCTAGTCCTAAAGAGATACGGAAGCCGAATACCAAATCGATAGGATTAAAACTATTCGCTCAGTAATCAACTCGAGGCCGTTGACATGAATAATTTATGCTGTAGCCGCTTCCTAAGCACATGTAAGGTTGGATCGGAATATAAACATGCACTGGAAACTGTAATAATGAGAATGAAATGAATTCGCCGCTAGGGGCGCTTGTGTAGCGTGGTCTCCGAAATGTCAAATGTCACTGTTTGTGGGTAAAATGTGCGGGTTTATTTCTACTTAGATTAATGTTTCGAATCATCAATGAATGAGAGTGTTTTAAAAGGGGGACTAATTAAATAAATCTTTAATAATTTGTGTACTTACTCCTCTTTTCCTAACAAAGCTGGACTGCGGCATGCCCGATGTATTGTAATATTAAAATTTAATGAAAAACTTGATTTTTTATCCCTCCATCATAACAATTTACACACCATAAAAGCTATATTCTGGACCTCACGCGACAGTGGTGCCAACTAGTGAGCGGTAAAACGGTAGCCCTCATTAACTTGACTCACTTTTGACTGAAACTCGCACCTAGTACACCAACGCATTCACATGCGGCAGCGATGAAGATGAACGATACCGACAAGGATGTACATGTAACTATTACATCTAGCTATGTTAGAGCGAGACTTAGTTCATGTCAATGTCACATTCCACATGCGAAAGCGGCGGTGGACTACGTTTAGCGCAAAGGTCTACTTGCGCACGGTGATTTTACTCAGGATTAGACTAACCCAGGATTAAATCATCATTCTGTCTCTGTCAGTTTATATGACGTTGACAGAGACAGAATGGTGATTTAATCCTGGGCTTATTATTAAGACACTGTTTTACTGAACTACACGTATAGTTGTAGGAATCTTGGTGATTACGACTTCATACTCGTTATTTGGTTCTTCCATCGTGATGAGAGTCTTTCTTTAGTCTATTATCGGAAATCCAAAGACGACATTTTAAAAGCCGAGCGCATGATCGTGAACATGATTTAAATTAGGTCACACAAGGAAAGACGCAAGCCAATTACCACTTTCAAAATACCATAGAGGTAACTCAGACACAAATAAAAAGAGTCCCACTGATACATCATTTTGTCGCAATAGGAAGAATTGATACATAACGACAATTTTATTGGTTTAACAAGCAACGAGTCATGAGGAAAGTAAATGCGGTTGTTTATAGAGCACGCACAAGACATACTACTATGCACATAATTTTACACACAAAATCCTTTCCGGCTTTAATTAATTGATTCGGAAATGAATTATTTTATGGAGTCCAAGAAAAAAGTGCATGTGCAACGCAATGCCCGTTATTTACATTGGTGACAAATAATAACTAGGTAAAACATAGAGCCAACTTATGATAAAAAAATATGAATTTTATCTTATTTTATTTTATTTGAACACAAAACAGTTTACAGTTGAGGTGAAACAATTGTTATTATTTGTTGATACATAGATCAATTCCCTAAGTGTCAGAAGACGTCAGTCTTTAACCAGTGTGTGTTACCAGTGATGACATACGGATTCGAAACGTGGTTTCTAACTATGGGCCTCATAAAGAAGCTCAAAATCACACAACGAGCGATGGAGAGGACTATGTTCGGTGCGTTTCTCTACGAGATCGAATCAGAAACGAGGAGATACTTTGGAGATACGTAGAATAACTATAAGGTAACAAACAAAGTCCTACGAATCAGTAAGCTCAAGTGGCAGTGGGCAGGGCACATAACGCGAAAAACTGGTGGCCGTTGGGACAAAAAAAATCTAAATTGGAAACCCTTCGACCAAAGGCGCAGCGTAGGACGTCCACCGACAAGATGGACAGACGACCTTGTAAAGATCGCAGGATCACACTGGATTCAGGGAGCTCATAAACGGTCGCTGTAGAAAACCATGACGGAGGCCAATGTTCAACAGTGGACGTCATTTGGCTTATGACGATGATGATCAACAATATTTAAATACTAATTATTTTGAACTGAAATGCAATTTATAACAATGTAGCGTAGGCGTAGTTCCGTGATAAATAGTTAACTCAACTAATGGTTAAATGTCGTCGTAAACCAGTGGTTGAATATTTACGATTGTGCGTGTTTTGAAGAAATAATATCCTAACCAAATGTCAGAATGGCTATTTTAATGACCATTGAGTTAACTATCGATCACGCAACAGGAGGCCTAATACGAAAAACGAAATCCGTCAGTACGATCGACCTTTTGCCGATCCGAAGCATTTTCAGTATGCATTCCTCAGCACTAAATGCTTCGGGGTCCGCAAAACAATAATCTTATTTGACTGATTTTGTTTTTCGTAGACGTAATAGACTCTACCTCACTAGTAAAAGCACAGAAATTTTAACAGTACTGTAAAAGTAAGTACCTCAAAGTTCATTAAACCTTCAGTTACATTGTAACTACAGGCTGAATTTCTGAACTTTATAATTAGAGAAATCTAATACTAATTAGTATTTTTTCCCATAAATTATATTAACTGTCTTGGACCATAAACATTTATCGGTTGTTTAATACAATGTACTCGTACCACGTATAGAAACACTTTAAACGCTACAGATTAATGAATATTAATCACACAATTCAATAAACAGAGGTAATGTCGGCGGTTTGCGCATACACAGCATTATTCAAAACCTGGTCACGCGCATCGGTGATTAATTGCGAAGAATGAAAAGCAAATAGCAATAAATAATCAATGTCGCATTCATTTACTGCGTGATACAAACGCCTAGCAGTTAAAAATCTGATTACAAATGCAGCATTACAGTACTCAGCAAAGTTTACCGAAAAATCTGCTCTGGCAAAACATTATACCTGCTTGCGTAATGATCGGTCACATTGTCCATTTTAGTAAGGGAGTATTTTGCTAGAGTCTAGAATTAATTCTAAGAATCGTATTCACTTCGCAAAAAAGTTAGTTTGGCCAAAAACAAATTTAAAAAAGTTTGCTTTTTTTCGTCTACCTATTTATCTTTAACTTGGTAACAATGAAACTCAAGTCACCTTTGACGTAGGTAAGTATACATGTACGTTAACATATTATGTCTCACTCACGACACGATTTGTATGCAAACATCAATTTAGATGCAGTCACGATACGAACTCAAAGAAAAATAGCCATACTCCATGCAATATTATAAAAAAGCGATTATTATTGTTAAAGTGCAAAAAGTAATGAGTTTGAGCAAGATGTCTGGTTTGATTGACAGATACATGAAGATTATTTACTTTTTGCTAAAAATCGTGATGCATGTCAGGAGGTTCATAATTTAGCAACAATTATGTAGATATACACAATATACTTCGATGTGCACCAAACAATACTTCTTGCAAAAAACATATGTCAGTAATATATTTACGTTAATTTATTACTTCTCAATTTATAATTAAAGTCATAAAGGTACATAACATTCAAATCGACTGAACAGCAAAAAACAGACACCGAAGATTAAGAGAGATCGCGAAGACGCCTTTATGCCAGAAAAGACAACTCAGGATAGGATAGCCTGGCGCAGAATTGTGTGGAGACCAGACCCTAGAAGATAGGAATTGGCAAGAAAGAAGAAAAAAAAGTTACACCACTTAACTAAGTACATTGTATACTTGTTTCATTGTATAAGCATTTCTCCGGGCAGCGCAGTTACAGATAAGAAAAAATGCGACAAGTAGTTACAACCTACTAATTTACATTTAATATCCATTAATGTTGGTTTCAATTCGTTATGAAAAAAATCTTTCAATTTTACATTAAATTTTATAATTAGCACGGCTAAGAAAATTTAATTAATTTAAGCTATCCCGTTTAGTTACGGCGATCGCAGTTGCATTACAGGACAGAATTTCGTACTCCAAGATAGTAAGAGCAGGGCTGTGCAATATTAACTCGGAGTTATATAAATGTTAAGGTTGATGCTGACTGTGAACAAATGCTGTGACAAATACATTGATATGTGAAGCCCTGAATTTAAAGCGGTATATTGTGCATGTTGGCTTTAGTTTTTAGTTCACATTCTTTATAATAGGTGGTACTTATGTGTCATTCGCAGATGTTCAAGTGTTTGAGACGAATGTGATAAGACTGTTTAGTAATATATAATATATAATAGGTACGGTTTTAGATCGTGCATCGTAGAGATCGAACGCATTTATTGTCGTAAGCCGAACAATGTTTGAAGATATTTTCGATTACACATGAATTAGAGACTTTTTATTAAGGTAGACATCACGTGAGAAAAATAAAATCAAAAATAAGTTTACGACCTGTTTTGTCTTCTGTAGCATCGAAAATCACGACTGTCTGTTTATTGCTTCAAACTTTCATGGTCACATTAGAATAGTTTGATTGGATTTACAGGATTGCAACCAGGTGAGGTAGGTACCAAAATTAAAAAAAAATGACTACTAGGTATCAATATAATATCGAAGTGTTTACACGTCTGCCATGTCTAACATATCGCTCATACAATATATTAATATTTTATTTACTCTTCTAAATACGAATATCTCGCTAAAAATCTGTTTTTTGGCAGCGCTCTCAATAAAGAGCCAAATAATTAGCACAGCCCTAAAAAAGATATAATGATAAAAACTAATTTGCGTATCTCTCAGCCGCGCTGCACTGCATAGCGAATGCATAATTAATGCACTCTATAACAGGGCACAGTGTCATCGATTCACTTCCAAGTACCGAGGTTAATTTTGCATTGCCAAGGTTTTTACGCCACACACCGAGTTTTTTTGCACACCAGTCGTTTGCCATGCTCTACATTATGACTAGTTTTACCACTTTAAATCAATTTCATGATGTTTTTTATTCGTCTTTTATATATTTTTTGATCTCTGGCGAAGATGTAGTATTCCTAAGGTACTTTAGTAATTAATTATACTGATATACTCACAGAATCAAATTCAAATTCAGACGGTCTTGAATATATACATTATATATTATATATATATATATATATATATAAGGTCACCTCGTTTTCAGTGATAATATTTTAACAGAGTATCTATCTATATCATAGAAATAGGACCCATGCATTATTTTTTTAAAAATCTGTCCCATTTTCATTTTAATTTTTCCTAACAAAAAAAATAATTATTAAAAAGAGCATCCTGTCTTGTCTACTCTCAGAGATCCTCACACGCGACATCGCCTTTAATATTTAATAAATTCCTACTGATAAAAACAAAGCTTATGTGAGAGTACTTTTAAAAAGAATACATACTTAAACTATTAAAAATTAATGACCTGACTGCGTTCAATCTCACAAAATCTTCGTTAAACAGATGTTTTTAGTTTTACCTACCTAATGAGTACCTAACTACTGATTCGCTTTGATTCTCAGTGGATATGCACTAAAAATTGCGTAAGTAAATAAAACACAGTTTCGTTTTATTAAGTTTTATTTATTTGGTACCGTAAAAAACATAACATCAGGCACACGCAACGCAACGCGATTACATCCTAGAATCAGCTAGAAACTTACATATCTTTATTTGTTTTAACTTTCATTCATTGCACTTGCTCAGTGTTTGTACAGATAGGTATGTGAATACAAATCTTATTTCACGATTATGTAAATTAAAACTAGGATTCTATTATTTATTTTTACATTGGTTTTGAAATAACAATACTCGTACATCTTTATTTATCGGCCGCGATAACATTTAACATGAAAAAATAACGACATGAGAGATTTTTTACAGTCAAAACACGTGCCTATTTTGCACAATAACTTCTTATTATACGATTGCCGAAGCAAGCACTAGCCAGCCAATGACCAATCTAGCTATCACGACACGAGCACTGGATTTATTACACTGAACATCATGGGATTCACTGTTCATTCACACACGTATGCACTAAATCTATGCTTGAAATGAAGGCGAATAACTGCAGCATTGTGTTGCTGTTGTGCACGATATCCCTGCCGCGTAAACGTGTACGAACGAGCTGCTCGACCTTCGGCGCGTAGTCCGCGCCCGCAGCAAATCTTAGACCCTCATGTGATAATGGTGGAGGCCTTCGTTGCGCAGAAACCGCCATATTCAGCGTCTACGGGCGGTGTTTGGTACTAGGTGCCGGTGAAAACAATCCAGCACGTCGTTCTCGAAGTGCCACGTCGAGGCGCGGCGCGGCGGAAAGCTTCTTGATAACTGCAGCATTGTGTTGCTGTTGTGCACGATATCCCTGCCGCGTAAACGTGTAATTGCGCAGTAGTCAGCGGGAGGACTCGAGCTCGAGCTGCTCGACCTTCGGCGCGTAGTCCGCGCCCGCAGCAAATCTTAGACCCTCATGTGATAATGGTGGAGGCCTTCGTTGCGCAGAAACCGCCATATCCAGCGTCTGCGGGCGGTGTTTGGTACTAGGTGCCGGTGAAAACAATCCAGCACGTCGTTCTCGAAGTGCCACGTCGAGGCGCGGCGCGGCGGGAAGCTTCTTGATGCCGGTCGCCCGGCCCGGGCTCCGCACGACGCACGGCGCACGTCAGGACGCGCGCGCACACTACTCAATCGAATTTTTTTGGCAGACTGCAATAAATAAATAAATCTTTATTATATTTATATTAATAAATCTTTAGACATACTCTTACTAATCTGTGGCAGACTGACTCCCGCGCGCGTCGTTCGCGCGGCGAGCGTGCGGGGGGCGGGTGCGGGGGAGCGGCCGCGCGCGACACATGTAGGCAACGCGGCGGCGATTGGCGGCGCGTTTGACATTGCCCACAAAGACCGAGAGCGCCGCTCAGCAACACGCGACACGGGGTGTTTTATTTTAGTATTTTTTCTACATGTTTAGAGGTCATTTTCTCGAAAACTAGCGTATAAAAATACTTTTTTTACTTACAAAAAATGTTTCATTTATTTTGCTGAATCTGCCCTTAAAATATTATCACTTAAAACGAGGTGACCTTATATATATTGAATACGATTAAATTGAATGGAGTACCTACCACAGACAAGACAGGGTCTTCGAGCTACTCTACGCATAAGTGTACGGATGGTGTACCTTACCATCCGTCCATTTCGTATTTCGTTAACTACCCACTTTTAACTGAGTCATAGTATCAAAGAAAGAAAGTAGCAAGTAATGATAATGCCTTTCCTTAATTACCTCATAACGTATTTCTCATCGCTTCTAGACGGCTGATAAATTATTTCCAAACTATTGCAATAATGACAAGTAGAAACAGCTAATAAATGGCTAATTGAATCAAGTAAAAGTGAGAATATTAAGCGATTTTGGTTTCTATTACATAAATGAAAGTATAATAATAATAGCAATTAGTATAGCTATTTCACAAAGGAATTCTGTAACCGACATCAATGGCGAGGGTGACTTGACGTAAATAAATGCAGGCTCCCAATATTCTAACTCCTCCCAGATCTCATAATAAAAGTACATACATGCTTTATAATACAAATTGCACTTGTAAAAAGACAACTGTGAACCTGTGACAGACGAGGAACACACAGTCCTTGTCTGTCACAGGTTCACAGTTGTCTTTTTACAAGTGCAATTTATATTATTAAGCTTGTATGGTGACAAAACACTTTAAAATCAAAAATAAAACTATACATGCTTTATTTAAAAACACATTATTTTTTCTCTTAACTATTCCTTTGGAAAAGTATAGCAAGTTTACATAATGATCTGTTTTAGGCATTGTTAACTTTTAAATTTCTTTTTCGTACTTAATTGATACTATTATTTCGTAATTGTATTTAGCTCTGGCAACATTTTTAAGTGACTTTGTTACCATTTACAGTTGTTTACCAACTTTAGAGTAATCTCTACAATAAGGGCATGTTTCAAAATGGCCAAAAGTTCTGATTAGCGTTATCCGTCATGTCACGTAACTCATATAAAATGACGTTTTATATTTGAGTTATTCGTTGGTTAGTGGTGGTTAGTCCGTCAACAACAAACAAGCTCTTAGATTTTAACTTTAGTGTACATTAAGGTTACCACCTCATACACGAGGTGAGGCTTTTGCCTAGCAGTGTGATATCTACAGATTCACTTTAATACTTTGTAATACTTTCTTGGTGCTTGTTAACTTAACTCTCCTTAGATATTTAGGTTAAAAAGCTTTATTTAAAAAACAAATATTTCAGACCAAAAAACACTACCAACAATACGAGTATCTCTGAGCAAATGAAGCAGGGTGGATGATCCGCAAAGACAGCCCGTTGCAAGCCTATTGCACCGGCGGCGAACTGCGTTAATCCGGGAAGCCCCTAGTCCGGTGGTACTGCCTTTAAATATAAACCGTACCGGGTTATCGGATCCGGAATTATGGAGAGAAAATGGAGACTGGATAGAATTGAAATGAGATATTTGGTTTTTTTTTATAAGTTGGAAAGAAATAATTTATTAAATCTAGAAGTGTTTTAAAAATCTGGTTGAGAATGGATAACTACAAAATTAAATGCAATTTCCAAAAATAATAATATTGTATTTTGTTTAACTTGACGAGAGTTTGGGAGTCGTTGGTGAAACAGTCACCATTGAAAAGAGAACTGAGAATTATATTGCTTCTTGTCATCCCTGTCTCTCTGATCTTGATTTTCTTATTCGAAGTCTCGAAGCATAGGAAGAGTCAATATGAGTAAAATTGTCCTGTGACGGCTTTCCTTAAAAAATACACATGTATTTTTTTTAGATGTTGTCTTGTACGATGCTGAGAAAATCATCATTTTAATCTTGTTTCATAACGACTGATCCAAGGTCTCGTTGCATTCAGCTAACGTTTTGCATAACCATTCCCCTCAACTTCATCGGCAGGACTATTACATAACTCGAATGTTTTCGTAATGCAATTGTTAATGACAATATTTTGAAAGCTATCCAATCCAATACTATCAAATGAATGTAGTAGAGTAGTGGTTTCCCTCTGGCCATCCTCAATTCATTAGCATTCCACAATAGCATTTGTTAGCGATAAATACATATGTCTGTGCGGTCCGCCATTTTACTTGAAGGGATTCAACTTTTTGGGTAGATATAGCGACCATGCCACACATGGATTGCAAACGCATGGCATTGCAAGTTATGTAAAAACCGAGTGCTATCGACCCCTGAAATCTCAAGTCTGACTCATTAAATTCCGAAGGGCCCGCGACTGATAAGACAAAACGTTGTCGTTACACAAATGAACGGATTAAGTCCCCCGTTATTAAGGGCTTGCCAACCTTTCTTTTGAAACGTTTTGTTTAAACGCCATTTTTGACGCTTAGCCCGGGCCTGGTGCCGCGGAGGTAAGTGGTGATGAAGTTGGAAGACATCGAGTGTACTTTCTAGCGCGAAAAATTAATACGCAAATAGGCTTGGAAAGGTTGGTAATTCGTTCAAGGGGAAATGCATAAAAAATTCAATAAACTGTCATTAAAGAAACCCTTATGACAAAAGGGTATTATAAAGTAGATGATTATTTAAAAGATGATAATGTTGGACTTGCTTTGATCACTAAAACCATTGTAAAACTTTTGAAAAGATGCATTGACAATGTGTCTGAGTTTGTTGCGTTGCTTCTCAGCACTAGCCCACAATTGTCCCAAAGCAGTCGTATGGTTCATAGTGGAACTTGTATAAGTGCCCCTCAGTTATTCTATATCCAGAAAGAAATGGCTTTTAAACATCAAAAAGTGAATTTTTTAGTTCGATAGAAAAAGACTTAAGATATCACATCAAAGTACAACCAGCTACAAACTGAACTATTCGGAGCATTCCACAATTTTCCTGAACGTACTCTACTCTCAAGACCACAAGGCTAATTGACCAAACGGAAGATCATGTACCTAGGTATATCAAGTACAGTACATGTGTTGACGCGTAATTCTGAGGACCTCGCTACACGAGGATGGTCTTCACGACATACTCAAGACGGATGCGTCCAGTTTAGACCCGTATGCTGTAGGTAGATACAAATCACAACTAAATGAATTGACGCAATTTGTGTTGCTAACAATTGACGAGCTCACGATGTCAATAGAACACAAACACTATCAATGCCATTGATATAGTCGATTCTTAGATTCATCAGATATAATTTTTGTCGCAATCGCTCGAGGTAGTCCGAAAATCAATACCTTAGCAATTAAGTAGTATTACAGGTTTCACTGAAACCTATTTCAGACACCATTATATAGGATTAGGATCTTCTTTTGCAAAACTGTAACTTAACCTTATGTTCATGTTTCCTATTTGAGAATAAAGAAAAAATACATTTATATTAAATATTGAATTTAGTTTCTGCCAATGAACACAGAGGCGATACAGAGATAATACATCGATGCAGTCGCAAAATGTCAACCTTTTAGTTAGATCACAAGCTCTACTAATGTGGGTCTAATTGGTATAGTTTGAAAAACTTATGAAGGTAAATTACACTCATACTGATCACTTCTAACATAGGTTAGTGTGCATTCTTTACTTACAATATTATGATATACTTCTCGTTAGATTTATTTATTATAAGGCGAACTAAAGATATTGACGCAATCATGGTAAAACATAGGTGCGGAAAGTTTATGGTATCAATAGCCACTGTTCTATTATAGTGCATGGATTGCGTGCCGCGCGTTGTTTGGAGCATGTTAAGTGATTAGTGATGATAGGGCTGCTGCTAACTCTGATTAACTTGAATAAATTCATAATGTTTTTTACAAGTTTTCATTTACGTTTGAACAAGTATCATTCAAACCTTTGAGGAAACCTCGTAAACTACACGCAGGTATAAGTTTTTTTTTCATTGTACGGACAACAGCACGTCATGTTAAACACTGCGGTATCTTAAGCAGTTGTAATAAGGGCTAGTTGCAACAAAAATGGGTAACCTGATGTGCTGGCGACTGTACATTCAAAAACTTAACAGCATTAACGCTGCATAATAAATAGGTGATGCAGGTTTTATAAAATACTATAATTCTGAGTTTGCTGAGCAATCTTCTTCAGATTTTCAAGGTATTGTAAAATAATCAAACAGACAACCCTACAAACAATTACGCTTCTTATTTCTTCACGTGGTTATGATCAATTTACATCAAGAGCAGGCTTTGTATCATCCAATCGTCCACGTGCAGTAGCTACTTTCTTACTATTTTCCACATTACAATGCTGGTAATAGACTAGCGGTCCCATCGAAGTTCGTTTCGCCCCCGTCCACGTTTTATGGTTATTACTTGTTATCTTTTTCGGGTCAAAATAAATCCAACCAATTAAAAATTATGAAAATCGGTCCACCCGTTCTCTAGTTATAGGTGGTGTAACTATCACAACATTAATTTGGAGGTTATTTTAGACTTTGAGACTTTGAATTACGATTGAAAAAAGGACATTGCCTAAATATGAAATAAAATTATTTAAAAGTATTAAACTAAGGAACTGCATTAGGTGAACAATGCACGAGACGTTGTTAAAAACCTTCTGTTACCAACTCCAACAAAATTTTTAACATTAATATTCTATCTATTACGTGTATTTTACTACACACTTTTAGCCGTTGTTCAAAGTGGAACCTTTATTTCAGAACATAATATATAATAGTACTACGCCTTTACTTCTCTTCTCTATCTAACACAAGGTTTAATACGTTAAAAGGTGACCGGTGACGTCAGATGGGCATTCGATAAAGTGACCTGGGTACCGTCACGTCTTTAATAAGGGCAGGGGCCGGCATACCAAGGACGACGATATTTGATACTGCCCGAAACGATGGCTCGAGTGGCTCTGCTTACAGACATTACACTTGTAATGCTTCTAAATACTTAAACTAACGACACAGTAAGTTGGAATCTGATTCTTCTGCAGACCTGGACAAATGACAAAAGGTTAAAGCTAAAACAATCAATGTAATATAAAAATTAACCATTCGTTTTGCTATTTCTGTAAAAAAACGTGAGAATTTTCGCTACCGGAGGAAAGTGGTGTCTCGGCCTGCTGAAATTCGGGTGAAACCAGTGATTTGTTATTAATTTGTATATAGAAGTTAAGCCAAACAAAAAATGTGCCGCAAAATTATGACGTATTCCTAGTTTGAATGTCGAATTTGGAACCGTTTGTATGCGTTGATGTCAAGTGGCGTCAAATCATGGCGTAAGAAGTTCGTGGTGTCAGTTCCATACGCTAGTAATGGTAGTTCAATGGGTAAAACAAATATTCAGCACTGAATGATTTCTTCACTTTACACTTTTTGATTTCCTCTATCTGCCTTTCGTTTTTCTACCTCAATGCATTTGCGATGGGCTAAAACAGTTCATATCTGCCAGGTCAGGGTTAAGTTAAACTCGGATAGTCCCTTCGTTAATTGAGACTCTAGGCAATTATATATTCTGTGCTCTAGGATAAGATTATACGAACAAAGTCATGAATTTCCTTCCGGGATGAGGATACGTGACGTGTATGATTTAAGAAACAGACCCGAATAAGTGACTCATTGTAGTCCAACACATGTTCAACAGATGTCTTCGAATTCTTTGCAAATATGAATAACATAATAATTGTATGGTGCTTGCAAAAAATATTACAATGCGGATACATATTTCGAGCACAACATTATGAGTTCACAGTTTCTGGCACAAAAATAATATGACATTAAATGTCTCCCTCCATACATAATGTATTATTTTGCTTTCCCAAAAATTTCTCTGGAGGCTCCTTAAAATGTAATAAACTTTGAGATGTATTTTTTTTTCCACCACCTAGCTAGGTTTGAATTACATTATCAAAACCTTTTATCTAAATCTTTTTTATTCAAAATCTAGAACTGTAAGCCCTCATGACCTACCTCTCACCTAACACCTATGGAGGGATGGGAGTGGCTGAAAACCAGCACTGAGTGGGATCACTACCCATATAAGCACAAGCTGAGCCACTCGCCACTTGCTTTCTTTAAGCTATTTTTTAATTGCTCACGTTTGTGTATCATCATAATTTTTCTGTAATGAAAGCAATAAACGTTTTTCTTTCTTTCTTTCTTTTCTTTCTTTCTTTTACAGTTGGACACTAGTCTATTACTATTTCATTGGCTAGAAAGTAATACTGACTTAGTTATGTATTTTAACGCTAAAATTTCTTATCACAATTGCCTGGTAGATTACCTTTAGGTCGTTATAACTTAATAGATTTTAGAAAGAGTTAGAAAAATATTTAGGATGCAATTTTCAAAGATTGCAATCAAAAATTTTGAGGATTGCAGTCAAAAATGTTGACGAAAGACTACTCCGTGAACTTAGCATCAAAACAGGTAAAGAAGAAATAAAGAATGAAGTCAAAATATATGAGAGACTACAGCTACATCGAAATGCATATATAGCACACTACTTTATGGATGACATATTTCCAAGTGCTCAGAGACTAATTAATAAGAAAGTAGGTACCCCAGGATCTACTGAAAGATATGATAGGTCACAAGACGTATGCCTCGCAAGCCGCTATATTAACACTAAGAAAATATTGCTTAATGTCAAAGTCACTCAGACAAAAGGGGGAAAAAAGGTTCAATAAGAATTTAACTATAATGCCAAAAATGCCACCCCAGAGATATACATGTCATTGTTCCTACAGTTTTAATATCAATTAAAAGTATGTTACACCGTGTATGGTTGACTGATATAATAATGAACCCGGCATGGATGGATGTATAGTGTAGAGGTATACACAGTAGAACTAAAAATAAAACAATCGTCAAGGTACATTTTTGCACCGTATTCCTTTTACTCCCATTTTCCAGTCCCGATAGTCGCTTATACCAACTCGGTCAATTAACAAGAACCCATGGTCGGTTACTTTAATTACGTTACCGATTAAAACTCCTCACGTTAGTTCCGAAACAGTTGTTCGACCAAGATTCGGGATCTTTCGGAATTTTTGGGAGAAGCACACTCGATTAACTTTAACCTCTAATCGGGTTCGTTGGGCCGAAAATTTGCCAATTTTAGCTAATTTCTGCCCGGTTCTATAGGGCTAAAATAGTGACTTGCTGTGGTGGCAAGATTTGTCTTTAAATAACATTTTTTTGTAGTGATGCTCGTTCGTCGAAAAGAAATCGTTGAAAAGTTCTGATGCATGAATGATTAGCAAGTTGGAATACCTAGTGGTACTTAGGTATTTATCAGGACGTTGCGTCGTTGCAACACCACACCGTTTGATAGTAAAATCGCAGTGCTTGGCGTGTATAAAACACTAAATTTAATACCATTTATACTAAGTTATACGCTAGTGACAATAATTTCTACGAATTGTAAGCGAAGTGTGCTGCATTCAGTAAATTAAATTTACGTGCACTTGGTTTGTCTCTAATTACACTAATAAATATTTTACTGTAAATATATTAACTGAATTTTAAGACAGAATAGTACGGACAACTGCAAGTCTAAAGTTTGACACTGCGGAATCTTAAATTCATTTGACATAACAATTATTGATTCTCAAATAGTTGAGGACTCCTTTGGCAGGTATCCATTGACCTAAATGCAAATATTCAGATTTAAACAAATGTTTTGATCGTCTTCTTTTAATCAAAGAAAAAATCCTAATGAATTTGGTAACATTATCAATTCTAACAATAAATAACATATCATACAGCCCTAATATGTATTATAGAGCTCTAAAAGGTCCTGCTAGATGACAAACAAACTTGGGAACAAAAACTCAACAATAGGCACGGTCGTCTGCCTGTTCACACCGACCCTTCTAGGTACTTGCCTACCTACCGCAGAGAAGGACAGAGGACCAACTCTCAAGGACTATGTCTGCCATTTAATGCATCCGTCCTTGTCATTCATTAAGGCAGCATATGGGAAGATCAGAGGAGGTGAGTGCAATGGCTGGAGCTAATAAAATAAGGACAGTGTTAAACGAAATTGGGAGTAGGCACCTTATTATACAATTTAAATTTAATAATAGAGATCATTAATGGAACTTTTAATGTGAAGTTGAATTAAGAATTCTGTATAGGCGTAGACATCAATAAATTAGGTTAGTTTCAAGTATCGTTCTAATTTACATTTTGAGCACCTAATTTAAACTTAAATTTTCTTGAAGCCTTGGTGAATGTAGAATTTATTTAGACGGTTAAATAAACATCTCTTGAGGGATGGAGGCAATAAATAATACTTGGAAAATTATCTTATGGATCTACCTCCCAAAGTAGAAAGTCAAGAGGTATAAGGGTCAGAGAATATCAAAGGATCGCATAGAAAGATAATTAATAGGGACTAACTGTGAAATTTTTGTTTAGAAAGAGAACTATCATAATATGATATTATGGGCAAATCTTTTGGGAACAAGAATAAAAAGAGAAGTGTGCTTAGTTAAGCGTGCAAGAAATAAACTGTACAGGATAAACTCGAAAAGTCAACGAATTCAAACAGTTTCCAAAAAATTTACAAGCACTAATAGCATCTAGTCAACAATGCAATTACAAAAATCGGTGGAGTTACTTTATGAATCCTATTAACAAAACATGGCGTAAACACATAATGTCGCTGCATTTTATTTGCATTAAACTAAAGCATAAAGCTGTTTGTAAATTCTAAATTGTTGTAGCAAAAACCGAACCAGGCATCGAAATTGCATGCGATTTTTTACTACGTTTTTGCAGTACGAGTTTAACGCTCGACATGTCAACGCTACTACTGAAATTCAGATATTAATAAAACGTTGTTTGATAGATATATTTGACAGTACATTTACCACACAACAGGAATACTGCCGTGTTACCGACGTAATTAAATGTTGATGACACGAAATTTGGTATGATGGACGTTTAGATTAGACGCTACAATACGTTTTATAGTACTATGACATAATGAAGGAGTCTGAGCAGGATATGTAAAGTATGGAAATATTTTGCAAAATTAAACAATTGCGATAACATCTTTCCACGTGGTTCTATTGCACATCATCCCAAAAAAACACAGATTTTATATCGACATTGAGATACTATGCTCTTGTTATTAGTTTACCAGGAACATCGACTTGGTCTACACCAAGGATTTCTTCTGATCAACATTATATACTTACAGACTCTGCCTAGATATTATCTTGGATTAGAATCTGGTCTTTGGAACATAAGACTTGGTTTTTATCGTCGAGGGTGAAATGATTAACATTTAAAACGAATAATTTGTATTATGCAAGTCATGCTTTTTATATATGCACTTGCTTAGCAGGTAGGTACATAATATTAAGCGTCAAGAAATAGGTGACTTTGTGTAAATTAATATAGTGAAATGGGCCTTAAGAAAAAAACTTTTTTACGTTTTGAGTAATTTAGTTTCCCTAATAGAATAGAAGAAGAATAGAAGTATGTTGGCATGTATTTCAGTTCAATTAAATCACATCTTAGTCAATAAGATTGCAGAGAGATCTCAATCATACACTGATAAACGATCCGGTGTGTAGTGCTATGAAATATAATCAGACTAAGGTCAACTGATCATAAAGATTTCAAATGAACTGTGATCTAGAAAAAAACCCGTTTGTTTAGAGTGCAGAACCATTTCATGTTGGACAGGAACGAGTTTAGGTCTCTCCCTCCCTACTGACCGACAAATGTGTAAGCAGGAAACTACATAGGATAGGTACCAACTTCTTCTAGAAGGGTTTTCTTCTTTGTTGTATTCAAAACTTGAATCACCTTGATGATGATGACCAATGATTTGTCCTTTTTATCAAGAACATGGTGTAGGTATGAATTCGTGAGCAAATGATTCTCGAATTTGGGATCAAAAATATTCTACTAACGTTTTTCGAGGTACCCTGTACCTTTCGATAGCACGCGATCTCTATTTATTTTGTGTACTTAACATATTTATTTTCGTTTCTTTCGCTTATGCTTTTGATTCTTATTTTTTATTTACTTAAACTCAGGTATGCTTGTTCTTGAAAAGCGCTATATAAATGACTAGACGGTAACACATAGTAGATTTTATTTTCTGATGGATTACGAACTGCTTCTATGGCATTAATGTCTTTATCGTTGAATTAAAAGGTGCACGTCAAGGTTCTTTTCCATGCCTCATACTATTTGAGCTAAACAGTCTTATCGTTGTGCCTAATTCATTTTATGTATGTATCACCGTACCTAGACGCATAATAAGTGAACGTGTTCCCCTTTTCAACGATAGTGAAGTAGGTAATGAGAGAACAGTGTGATATTGTGGGCACTGAGGTAATGTTTAAGCCCACGGTGCGCCTGCAATAAGCCTCGTGGGTGCGTTATAGCCTCGAACGCCGGTGCAACCAGCTTTCTCCCAAAACGTGGGCGAAGCTACCATTGAATAAATACCGACGTTTACTCCACGCCTTCTCCGATACTGAGCGATACGGAAACAAAAATAACGCGACACCAATCGATGGGAACGGACGAGACACGATAACGTTTGTTTACCTGACGATTGCCCACTGCATGTTCAAGGTAAAACTAAGATTTCAACGTCTCAGCCGCGATAACTTTGTCGTTATTACTATCTCGTCCTCAAAATACGTACTATTACTACTACTCCAAATTGCTCATTGTTGACATTGAAAGTTACGCAAGCTGCAACTCTGCAACTTTCGTGTTCTTGTCGCCTATTAGACGATATAATACTAGCTACACCTACATACTCGCCACTCACAATCCCGTGTTCCAACAACAAAAAGCCGGGTGAAGCCGCATTTAAGACGGGTCCCCCTTACCTCTGTCGCTCGAACATATCCTGCGAGGACTACACAAGACAGCCATAGGTATATCCTCAAATGCATCACAACAAGTGATTGGGCCCCGTCGCTCCGGCAGCACGTCACAATAGCACAAATAACACAGCACAAAACAGATTGCTGTTATGTTATTACACTAGCACCATACACACGGGCACAACAACTCGCGAAACGACATGCGGCGTCGATTTGCGATGGTAGTAAACTGAGCCGCTTGGAGCTGCGTTCAGAGCGCTAGGGCGCGCGACTCGGCTGTAGGCTGTAGGACCGGAGCGCGGCTGACTTCACTCCGCGCACTCGGTCGTTCGCCCATAGCTTAGTCGATGGAGCTCTACTTCGTGTCACGCTCACCGATTTATTACGGCTCTCAGTCGAAAAGTAACTGCACTGTTCCCTTACAGTAGGTAGGTACATACTACTCCGATCGACCGCGCCGCCCAATGTTCTAAATTTGGCCCCACGCCGGACAGAAATATTATTGGCTAGGGCGACGACCGTCTCTGGTGTTCCATTGAAAATGCGTCAAAACAAACAAGTCATGCGATAGCCATTTCAATGTTGACTAGGTGCATTTTTTTCTACCATTCATGAGGCTCTGCCACAGACAGAAGACCACTCCATAGTAGGTATAGTGGTCCGAGTCAGACTCTGACTAGCTATTAAGATGGTAGGTAGGGTAAAAACAACAATAAAAATAAATATGAAAAGTGTTTTAAAATTGTGGATAGAGCCCTCTTCATAAATCCACGTAAAATAATAACTCATTAATAAATAATTAACTTTTTGATAAATATTTACAACAGTAAATATTTATTTAAAAATCTTACGTACAGAAAATGCAATATCGCCAAAAACTACTTGCTTGCGTGCGAATGTGGCTGTGGCTAACCGTGTAGTTAGCCAAAGAAAGAGAGAAAATAGCTATTAGCTCCCTCTTGAGAAATTTTGGAACTTTTGATGTTGGGTACCTACCCGAGTAAGGTTACCAAAAGAATGTGGAAAGTACCCTACCTTCCCATTTTGATATCAAAGCTGGTACACGTTCATAAAACTAGATGGCGCTGTAAACAACATAGATTCAACTAAAACGTAGTAATTACTTGCTCAGTGGATGCAACCCTAACTGGTTTCTCCTATAATATTTCACGAATTCTTTTGATAGAATTAAAGCAACAACCACCATGAATTATTGTTCCGCATAAAAGCTAAAATAAAAAGCAATTCATACTTCTTGTAAACAATATATTGTTTTAAGTTCCTTCTAATCACTAACAGAAATAAAAGCAAAAAGACAAAAACATAACTTTGGACAAATCTTATAGTAATTGCTCTTATCTGTGTTACATCACATTTTGTAATAAAAAAATATTATGAGTTTGATAAACCACAATTTTTAAGTCACCCATGATAATAAGGTGGTATTTTGAAGTAGTGGTGCCATTATTTTTACTTAGGATCCATGCCTTGCATTTGTTCCTTATGGCGGCGGATGGCATCTTCGTGACGCTTTATCTGGTCTTCATGGAACTTGATCTCCTTGTCCAAATGACCCTTAAGGTTTGCCAGTTGTTCCTTTTGCTGTAAAAATTAAAAATATTACATTTTAGTTTCAATCATTAAACTGTAAAATATGAAAAAATCATCTGATTTTATTTATATACTTTATTCCACTGAGTTGCACAATTGGTGGACTTAATGCCTTAGGAGGTGTATAGGCACTCTCTACCAGTCAAAGTTTGTTAGTTGACAACAATTATCATTCTAAAAAAAAAAGTAACCTAGAGCTTATTTGGGATCAATGAAAGTTTTGTAAAATCTATTTTCTTTGTGTTTAGTAAATTTAAAAATATGTGCATGATTTCTGTTGAATTCAATATCATATGAAGCTTACTTGATACGGAGCTATAAAAAATAATAGTAAATAATTGGAGCAATTATAAAAGTGATTACAATGATGTTACCTTTTTGTAAAAGTATTCATCTTCACGCGCCGCCTCCATTTTGCCGAAGGTGCCACCAGCCTCACGGATGGCACCACCGCCACCACCACCTTTGCCCGCACCAGAACCGGGTTCTCCAGAGTACATTCTAGAATAGAATTGTTGATGATAAGCTAACACAAGTGCTTTATTATTTATTTCACAGTCCTATAGTGAAATCCTATTGTTAAACATGAATGGATTCAGTGTTATTATATTCTTGAGATATCAATATAGGACTTAGAATTACTGCATTTATATATTGAATGTAGACATACTTAATTAATGTTTCACTGCTTAGAAGATGAATAAACAACAAGTTAAAAGTACACTCACAATATTGGCAAACAACCAACCTGAGTCATGGATAAACAAAGACATCAAAGACGGTGATGATGCAAATATAGAAAAAATCTTGCAGTAATGACAGCTGCACCTGACTTTTATAGGTTAGGAAACTTGCAAATTATCTGTGAAATTCATTTCACATCATTTCATTCTGCTTGAATCAACAGTATGATGAATATTCTATTCATTTATTTAAAAATACGTAGAAATGAAATGAAATTAATAGCCAGATAAACCACAGATTTAAATCAAAGGTATTTCAAGAGACTGTTAGTATTTGTGTTGATGAAACGAATTTCTTGGCATCGATGGTCTTTGATGGAGTCACTTTAACTTTATTTTTGGATTCTAAGACTATGTACTTGATTGAAATTGTGTGGTTATTACAGAATATGGGTCTGGAAAAGCAATAAAAATATTTGCTAAAAGATTGCGTAACCGGCGTGCCGGGTTATCCAAAACATTTAGTTTTTACCTGATATTGGCGATGGCACGTAGAAAAGATGGACGAGACCTAACAATAAAACTCATGATTTTCTTACTATAAAATTCAAAATGCAGGAATAAAAAGCTGATTTCACGAGGATTTTGAGTTCCTTGATTGATTAACTTGAAAATGTCATGTCAAATATGGCTGTCAGAAGTGTCAGCTTGGTAGCTTGTCAGAATGACATACAAATAGGCAGATTATTAATAGGTTTCGTTTAGAAACAAATACGTAGGTACCTAAGTAACGGACAACGTTACAAAATAAAGTTATCGGTACAAATATTCATGGTGTACTTTATAACAAACATGTTGTTAGATAAATATCCTAGAAAAACTTAAGGTTGATCAAAGATCCCTTGGCAGGTAATGTTATGTTTACTTGAAAAAATATTTCAAGGTTAATGTTAAGGATTTTTTAAAACTTACGCCATTTCTTGTTTCTTGACCCATAGAACGTGTTTCAGTTTCTGCTCAGCGATAATTTTATTGAGTTCAGCTGTTTCCCTCATCACTTTGACAATGCGCCGCTCCTCTTTCAGCGATTCCATTTTTAGCTGACTTTCGTCAGATGAATATCTACAAAAATACATTAAAAGTATGAGAAAAAAGATGATTAGTTTGAGGCTATAAATAACTTTAGTTGACGTTAATGGAACAGTATTATTAAAACGATAGATATCCTCGCAAAAGTTTAAGAGATACTTATCTAAGTTAGTACTATGAAAATAAGTTTTAAAAATATTCACAGAATCAAATAAAAGGAATAAGTATTGAATCCGTAAGTTATACCTTACGAGTTCTTGAGATGAAGACCGCGACTTGGCAAACATAGTGTGGGACGCCCTCCGGTCAGATGGGATGACGATCTGCGGAAGACTGCAGGCAGATGCTGGATGCACCAAGCCAAAGACAGGGCGCTATGGCACTCATTGGGTGAGGCCTATGTCCAGCAGTGGACTAATATAGGCTGATGATGATGAAGTTATACCTGAAAAACTCCTGCAGCCGCCGTTGAAACGGGTTTAAATCCTTCGCGGCATCAACGCTCGGATCCGTCATGACTGCCACGTTCTTGCTGCTTGCCTCCTCCAAGTTGATGGTCAGTGGCTGCTCAAACTCAATGGCATCACATCCTGAAGATGACTCAGAAGGAGACAATCGCACCACAGTCGCCGGTTTGGGTAGACTTGTCTTACACTGGCTGGTGGATGCCTGTTCATTGACAATGCTGGCGCTGCTGCAGCAAGGGTCTGTGTCTCTGAGAAAAAGATAAGGTACCATCAAAACTAAGTAGCCATCAACATTAACATTGAGAGTTATCGTTGCAATTCAATAAACATCAATAGGTTGATAATTTGTTTGCCAAAATTAGGTTCTCCTGGGAAGAAAGCTAAGCAATGGTTCGTGCAATGTGAATTTCTGCGATCAAAATAATTGCAGGCAGCAAATAATCAGGGATCCATTCTATTTTGTATGTGTTGTTTGAAGACACTTAATTATATGTATAAGTATTGAAAAACAATAAAAACGAAAAAAAGTCTAAAGAGCTTAGAATAGTCAATAATAATAGATACGATACCTATTAATTATTATTATTATTCATTTATTGCAAAAAATACACAGTAGATAGATAATTAATTACAAAATTAACATCATTAATACATGTGCACACCCGGTTAGGGTACAGCAAGGTAAAGCCTATTTAAAGGTAATAAATTTGTGGAACAGATGGTCCTTAAATAATGTAACTACTATATACATTGAGAATAAAATAACATATAACTGTAATATTTTTTAATTAATTAGTATTCTTTGCAAATTTAATTTGTCAACTGTTCATGTAAGGAACTTACTGCCGACCTAGTGCCATAAAAGCTAAACCTCTTCTGTAAGATGTATTTGGCCCCTGCAGTACTATTATATATTCTGTGCCCCTGCAATACAAGCAAACCATGCTTAGTGCAGGGACCGCCATAACTTTTGTATAAATTTGACATTATATGGTAATAAAAATATTCTTATTCTTATTCTTATAATATTGCACTTATCGCATACAATTAACAAGTTTTTTTTTTTATAAACTTATACTTAAATAATAATAATAATAAATTAAAAGTATTAAAGCTTGATTTACCTACTCTATGGACTAAAAAAGTTTAGTGAATTTATAACTGAAAATATGCTTTTAAGTAGGTATCTATAACGTATTAACTATATTTTTTTACAATGGCATAAGCAATTAGTGCGTTGGTTAATGATGCAATACACCAAATAGCTAAGAAAAAGGTACATATTACTTACTCATCAATTCGCTCAGTCTTAATTTCGATGTTAGTTGTCATTAAAGTGTCGTTTAAATTCTCAACGTCTCGCTTTAGCACGCCATCCTTTATCATATCCAGTATATTGCACACCTCAAGGGTCTGCCTTGTAAATTTCGATACTTCAGGCCCGACCAACGCGATTTCTTCTCTCGCTATGCGTTTCATATTCTGCCATTGTGTCTTCACCTTTTTCGTAGAACTACCAGAAAATTTATTACCAAACTTAGCACACAGCTCCCTTAATATCTGGTTCCAAGCCACATCCTTCTCTTCAGAGTAATTCGGTCCATTGTTATTCTTAGTTACCACCACTTCTTTTCGCTCCTTAATTAACTCCAACAAATACTTCTTTTCGTCAACCGACCAATTCGGCGTTCTCGATCTACGGCACGTAATTTTACCCATTTTTCGTGTCACCGCAGGCGGATCGTGGTTAATTTTTTGCAACGATTTGTTGCAAACAATGCACTCGACGTCCAAAATTATCGGTTTCCACATTTAAAACAATTGAACGACGTAATACGTGAAGTTTGACAACGCGCTGGACAGTTCGGATGTTAATTGAACACTGTTTAAAAATCTAATTTCGCTATGGAGTTTTCACTAGATGTTCGATCTTTTAAAATGCGTGAAATAAACTAGTCTCACAATTTCAATGCGGCAACGACTTTATTGTTAGTTTTAATAATACAAGGAAATATTTATGAAGCACCTTTTTAATACCGCCATTATTTAATTAAGTTATTTAATCGTTAAAATAATGTAGTTATTCGTTTTTTTTCATAACGCATTTCCCGAAAGAGCGCCAATTAAAAACTCTTTGGTCACATTTAATTTTATCTTCTAAGAGTTGTTATAACTTTAAAAAAACCTAAATACGAGAAAGAAAGAAACTTATGCTGCAGTTTTTGAAGCATATTAGGTAATTAGAATTGGTTTAGTCATAAACAAAAACGAGACGCCAAATCAAATTATACTTTGTAGTTAGTAAATGAGACTACTGTAACTCGTTTTACGTATCGTTGCACTTACTAATTTATTGTGTTTATTGACTTATGAATCAATTTTATTATATTTCACAACAATTAATGAATCATAGTTCATCTAGATCATCTAGAATCTAGAATGTACTGACTGCAGTCCGCATTCCAAAAAAAATTCACCGATCGAATTTTCTTTTTCGAAGAAAATACTGTTGTTGTTTTGATTTGCATTTCAATTTTTACGTGGCGTAGTTTTATTAACGTTAGGATCTGTATTTTTGCATGCGTAAAGTTTGTCCCAGTTTACGTTATTGTTCAATTAGAGAATCAATGAATTATTTATGTGAATTAATATTGTGCGTAGTTAATGTACAAATGTTTATTTGAGACCCACCTATGGTAAAATATCGATAGGTATAGCAAACTCTGGCTACTACGTTAAGAGTGAATATTTGTCAGTTTGACTTATTGAAGTGTGAACATCAAACTATAGTTTAAAAGTTTTATGTTATGACACACGCACTGTTTTATTTGAATTCTCATGAGACTTAGGAAACCAACAACTTTTGATTTTTTGCGTGATCTTCGCCAAACCATATTTCAATCACTCGCGTCAATATATCAAGATTTTCGTTCGTAAATCAACGGAAATTACGTAAAATAATACTGACATGAGTAGTAAAGTAGTAATAATCGAGTTACCATTTTTACATCACTCTTGTGTGGATTTGGCCAGTCCGAAATCACTCATTCAATCAACGAAAATCACACGCCATATAGTGGCGAATGATTCAAAAATAGGGCTCCAGAGTCCTAAAATGAAGCTCGTGACCATATCACTAAATGCGGTTCAGCATTCGGTAATATTTCCATGACTAAATATTTTCAAACTTTTTTGAACATAAAATGCAATAGGTGCAATGAAATTGGGATCTGTCAATAATACTCTTAGAAGTAAAAGCATCAAGTCCGAAAGATCGGTTAGTTAAGCTATAATTTACATATTATCGGTAACATACAGGAGTAAACCATGGAGCTATAATAATCTTAGGTTGGAAACGAAAAAAAAGGTAATACCTACTTATGTAGTTACGTTACCTCAACTGACAATAGGAAGAACACCAGAACTAATCATGATATATTGTGTCCCCCACCCCTATTAAGTGATAAAATTTTATTACTTAGACTGAATGTAGGTTTATCCGTTTTTCTTACAACCATAGATTATCGCGTCTTATGCTAAGCAGCTTGGTATTCATCGGATCCCACGACAAACCGGTTAAGCCATAAAGATACAGATTCATAAGGCCACTTAATCAACGATTTAATTTGTAAAGACTCAAAGGTAGGCTTTTAATAAACACATTAGCAGATTGTACAGAGTTACCGTAGACTGCCTGCCAATACTGTGAAGCCAAAAAAGTTAAGTAAGTATCTATTTCATAGCATTTACTGAAGTATTTTTTACAGTCGAGTATCTATTTATGATGATATGTTTACTCCTTTCCAGTCACTTCTTAATTATATATATAAGCTCATAGCTTTATGATTGCTGAGGTGTTTGATTGAGTTGTCGTTGATCTAGTTTTAGAACCTAACTAATTAATTTTGTATTTTTTTGTTTTGTAAAAAAACTATAAGATAGAGTTTTTCATATCTAGCTAGTCTAGCACATGGATGTCCCGTAGAAATTCTGTTTCGTTTAAATACATATTTTGCAATCTGCCAAAATATTTGCTTACAAAATCTCGTACATAACTTTTAAATGAAAGATAGAATCAACCCATAGTTTACTGTCAGTATGTTTTTAACTGCCAACTTGCACAAACTCTAATGGACTTTTAATTATTTTACTTCATTACCTGTTATAACAACTAATCCAATGTGCATAATTAGTTCATCATTTCAATGCATTCAAACTGCAGTCAATATACACCGTCTAAAGAGCAACCTAGCCCAATCGTGTTTTACTAGTAGAAGTCAGTCAGTCAGTCACAAGTAAGAGCTCCCGACCGCTAGACGTTCGCTTCACAATTTAGGCCAATTTATATTCCGACTAACTTAATAGTCTACTAATCTGGTAGTGTGGTATCGCTATACGTTTTCGGTGGAAGTGTGCGTGTAACTTTATACTTGGATGAGATCGAGAACCGGCTATTTCCTACATGTTATGAAATAGTTTTCTTTCAACGGTCACAGGCTGGTGAGTTTAGCCCTTTACTTGTTGTCCTAACTAGTTTATGTACTGACACTTTATTCTATTACATATATATTATACTATTCTATATGTTATTGTCAATCTTTTTAAAAAAATATATGAACAGACTAGCGGTTCCCCCACAGGTTCACCAGCGTAAATGACGGTTTAAAAAAACACTTAAATATAGCCTAATGTGCTATTTATTATTCCAGTGTTTTCTTACGCGAAGGAGTATTAAACATACCAACATCCATCGTCACAAACTTTCGCATTCATAATATTAGTAGGATTCAAGGATATTTTAAGCTATGGTAGATAAAAATAGATTGGAAGTTGAAGGTAAAAAAGCAAGAAACTAGACATGTGGATAAGCTACTAAAATCGTTATATTTCTTTTTGTAGAATCAGTACCTACTATAAAAAAATGTATCAGTTCATTCACATTTAAATCTTTATGACTAGTCTTGCCGTCGGAATTCAGCGAATAAATTAACGTGAATGCAAAAAATCCATTGGATAATGTAATAATTATTCGAATTGGTTCTGGGTGTGGATGAATAGTTAAACTATTTGCTGTTACTAATATCTATTTTATAATTTAACTTCGGTGGGCGTCAAAGGAAGCATTAAAGATAGGCCGCTTGCTCTCCGGATTTCTGGAATGCTGAAAGTTTCAAGTGCTGCAAATGCATGTACGACGACAGCACGTCAAGCTAAACACGGTACGGTACGGTGCGGTATCTTGTGCTGTTAGAATAAGGGCTATTTTGCAACAAAAATGTATAGTCTGATGTGCTGGCAACTGTATTTTTTAACCCCCGACGCAAAAAGAGAGGAGTGTTATAAGTTTAACGTGTCTGTCTGTGTATCTGTCTGTAGTATCGTAGCTGCCAAATGATGAACCGATTTTCGTCTAGGTTTTTTTGTGTCATAGGTAATTGTATTCCGACCCGAGCCATGTTTCATGAATTCATCATTTCATTCCACACGATAGATGTATCATTGTTTTCACGCCTGTAGGCGTTCATAGTCCCGGAACGTGTTAAGCCGGTTTTTTATTTGCGACGTGGGTTTGTTTTAATTTAAAATTTTATGTTATTAATAAGCTTTTCACAAATATTTCAGGAGTAGTTAATTTGGTATTTTATATAGTATCTGAATTTGGTGCAGTTTTCTTCATTTTCATTTGAATTTTCAGCTCATTGCACATGATATTCATGTTTTCTTAGTAGGCACTTAAAATAATGTACGGCAAACGTATTCTCTTATCTTTAGAAGAGTCTGTATCATCATATTCATAATATTTAAATAAGTGTCTCATGCGTGCTACGTCTACTATACTATACGAACGGCCGAGATTTCTCTCGTGCCTAAGATAGACTCTGTCAGTCGCCGAGTACTGGTCCTCAAAAATATAACGCCAGAGTCAACACGAAAAGAAGCAGATAACAACCTTATGAGCCAAAATCTCTTGCACCTCGCGTCGTCTTTTGTTTTATGTGCCTGTTTTTGTGTCGTGTATGCAAGTGATTTTCGTTGAAAAGTGAGCTCGAGAGACCTCGCCATCATCACCACACCATCTATAATACCTATAGGCACACCATCTCTAGATGATCCTAACATCATTCAACACAAAAGTGTGAAATATGTTGCCAACATTCAATTAAATGATAGTTAAACGTTTTCGTGAACAGATGTTAGATTTTATCTTGGCAAATCGCGAATATACATCGCTCGTTAATTAATATTCATTCTATAACATAGTCACCAGAAAGCTTGCAAACTACCCATTAGACATCAGAATAAGCAAAGCCTACAACTACAACTTTTACGGTCTGTTTCATAATGTCCTCAGAAGTTCTAATTAGCTTTATCTGTCCAATACTTAAAACAAAATGACGTTCCATAATTGAATTATTTGAAGGTAAGTGCTAATTTGTGGTTCAAATGATTACCGACAAGTAACTATCAGCTAACTAAGTATTCGACGTCTACGGTAATCAGTCAGGTATCAAACGAATGCCGAGAGTCGCATAACAATGGACTTTTTATTGTGTCTCGTTTACACATCCTTGACGAGTTAAACTATTCATGAACCGTTATTTTATAGCAATAAAGGCTTTGTTATTTAAATCTTTATCAATTGTCGCCTGCTTTAATTAATTTATTATTTAATTTTAGTACGTTTTTGCACTGCTCCTTTATTTATTTTCCGATTCAATACCTATGCGGTTTTAAGACAGCTTTTAAGTTACTTCTGAGATGTAGTAAACATCGTTCGTTAGCGTTTTATGTTAGGCCAAGCTAGCGGTATCCTATGCGAACGAATGCTCAGGGCTCTGCTTATGCCATGCATGCTATGCCCAACTGCCCCCGCGGTCGGTGGGTATGTAAAACTACATTTCCTGACAAAAAAACAAAGCAGCTGCATCCTGTATTATATGCAGTGTCACTCTGCCAAAGTGAAGTTACTTGTAGTTCCTTCTATGACAGGAAAAGTTTTTTTTGTAGAATTCCAGTGCACGAACACGTTGTTTGAACCCAACAATTGATGGCTCCACCAAAAAATGGCATACGGCTACCCGAATCTTTATTGCAAAGAAGATCAATCAAACTATGAAGAAGTAATTTGCTGAACTAAAAGCGAATTTAACTATAGCTGACGGAGCGAGCTATGCGACCGTAACATGATACCTGCGTGGTCACCGTACCCGAGGGGAAAAGTTGCCCACACCACAACTGAGCAATGCGTCCTGTACGATGCACGCACACATTAACATGTTTCTAGGGGGGTAGTTATTGTGTCACTAGCGGAGGCTCACGACTTTGAACCTTTTTACACCTTTGAGGAATGGTTTCCAGTTTACAGATAAAAACTACCATGGTTTCAGAAACTATCTGCATACCATCAAAATTGCTTTAGCGATCTACGCGTGAAAAGATCGCACCTAGACTCACAGTTTTATAAAGTTTCTCGTCCCAAACTATGGGAGAAGGAACAGAGAGAGCGTATGTGGTGTATGTGTGTGCAATATGAGCGCATTTGAGATCCGCCACCATCACGAAAATCGGTCCAAGAATATCAATTACCCGTAAGATGTGTAAAGAAAATTATATACAACCTTTTAGCGACAGTTGCACCAACTTTTTTTGCTCCTACCTATTTCAACTCTACAACTATCACTATAAAACTATAATGGTAAAAAAAAACTTATTTTTGTCTAAACATTTTTTTTATATGCAGAGGGCGTAACTAACAAACTAACTAACAAATAACTTGCAAATAGTTTCTGGCTTATAGTAATTTCTACAGTCTACCTGTGACCACGGATGTGACGGTAAGCACTAACCAAAGAATAATTAAATATGGAACGTCATTTCGTATGAAGTAGTGGAGAGAATAACGCTAGTGGGAACTTATGTCTTAATGTCTAACATTGTAAAACAGGCCGTTAGTGTAACAAACTAACATGTCAAAATCAAAATACGTGCTTTTAATGGCAGATGGCACAAAAATAGGATCGGACTATGAATACGCGTCATTTGCTGCCAATGAAAACCTCTCATTTGCTTAGTACAATTTATTACTGGTACATTTGATTAGCGCTAATTAATTTGAATAAATCCTAATTACTTATGTATTTCTTAAATGATTATCTTTATTGCCATTAAAAGCTGCGGAATGACTGACCTGTCTGAATTTATTGACTGACTCTAGATTTGACCTTTAAGAGACTCCTCCTACTCGCTTGATTTTAATTAGTAAATAAATAAGTAGGTAATAATATACACACGAGAATTGTATATTAATAATTCATTTAACTCATAATTCTCTTTTGGCCAATAATAAAGCTGGCTCGTTTCTCGCTCAAAGGATAAGTATTACTATCCGACGCGGCAACGCAGCCAGCATCCTCGCCTCTTTGCCTTATGGACACGGATTTATTTATTTAGGTTTTAACTTATTGTACATATTTAGTCCTTCATGTTTTTTTCTATCTATACATATAATAAAATTGTAGAGGTCGAATTTCTGTACAATAAAAGAAAATGCTTAAAACCGAGTCAGGGGGATGTAAGAAGTGCAATAGCACTAATCTAGATTTTTTTCGAATTTCTTATTTCTCTGTTTGTCTGTCTGTTTGCTCGCGATAAACTCCGAAGCGACTGGACCAATTTAAATGAAATTTTGAACAGTGGTAGCTTAAACCATCGAGCAACATTTAGGATACTTACAATGCCTGTAAATAAAAGTTTCCGTGCGATGTAAAAAAATATTAAAAACAAACTTCAGTAGAACGAAACGCGCCAAGTGTCACTTTTTCAACCATAGACCATGTACACAGATACAAATAACCTTCAAATAACTGATGTCTAAAGTCATTGTCAAACAAATGTCAAGTCATTCAATCTATCAAAATAAAACAAAGTGAAACAAAGTATTGAATATATATTTAATTAATCATCTGTGATTGAAAGCATGGAAATTATGGAAAATTGCCTGTGTAAATAGCAACAACGCCACATGTGAAGGATTAAGCCACAAGTGATAATAGACACTGATGTGTTGCAATGGTCTCTCCAGTATCACCTGTTGTTGCTGACCATCACCTGTATAATGTAACACCATAACACCAAAGTTTTATTAACGGTATGTAGATATCACTTTTACAATTTTACCCACCAGTATGTTACCTACTGCTTTTCCTATTCATCTAAACTCTAATCATCCAAATATTCAACTGGTAGGATTGCAGAATAATTAATTATTTGAAGAGTTTCCTTCAGTTGAATTTAGAAAATCTACTCTCATACAGTTCATATTCAGATAATTCAGAAATTGAGGCAGACAATAAACAATATTTCTTATCCAGATCAAAACCTTAGCCTCACAGTCTTTAGAAATGCCACCAATACATAGCTATCACGACAAAAACTTTGTTTCAGAGAGCAAGGGGCAGCAATGATAACCAAAACCTGGCTGCTGATTGTCAACATGTAAGGAAGGTTGTTGCATACCCCGTGCCAAACCCGCTACAATTGAACAAGAAGATTAACCAATTTTTACCACCTTTCAAGTGTCACATCACATACCTCTCCAAGATGCAGGGGAGTACAGACAGGAATGTGACTGTGGCATCTTCTACATCGGTGAATCAACAATTAGTATAGGCATGCAGATTAAAGAATATAAATAGCTGATTTATTTATATTTATTTATGTAACAAAGAACCACTTCATAATTATGTTTAGACCAACCTAAGCAACATCTCATACTGCAAGATCTCAAGACACAATGAGCTTTTTCTAGGTGGTTAGGAACGTCAATAGATATTAATGAGCGATGGTAGTTTCTTGGTCTACCTGTGACCACGGATGCTGATAATAATTAGAAACGTCAGGCCCTCTATTTCATTTTAAATAAATGTGTGGGAAATGAATCTGTAAAGTGTTTTAATTAAATGTGTAGTGTTTCCTCCATATTGGTTAGTAAAAATTAAATGAAATTTTGGTACTTTACTTTATGGTACTTGCAAAAATATAACAAAATATATATTTAGATCCATTTTTTCCACACAACAAAGTAAAATGTTAGTAAAGTAGAAGTTTTTTTTTTGTGGCAAAGTACTTAGTAGTTAAAAAGTAAAGTAACCATAATATAATCCCATCAGACAAAGGAACTCTTAATCAAAATACAAATTGTGTACGTCCAAATAATCGGTATGGTCATAATAATTGATCACCTTTGATGTACTACTTGCTTCTTATTGTTGTAATAATAAATATACTGATTTTGTTTCAAAATAATAAGTTTAATAAAGCTTACTAAGCATTCTATATCGCCCTTTAGTTTTAGTTAAGTAATACAGGGTGACTTGAAGATGTGTGCAAAGCTTGGAGGCGGAAGTAGTATAGTTGAGCCATGGTTGTCTTAGACGAAGTCTCACTATTTTTCTTAAATACTTATTACGTTTTTTTATATAATAAATAAATATAAAACCTAAACTTTTACAATTCATTGCTAACAATAGCCAATTTTAAAGATAAGTGAGTACTAAAATTTACTTTAGTTAACTTATATAAATACTTTATATCTTGCGTACTTATAAGTACTTATACTTAAGTATCTTATTTGTAAAATCATAAGCCTAAATAATTAAAAATTCTACCCAAAGTCACTATTCCACGCGGACGAAGTCGCGGGCACAGCTAGTTACTTAAATAAATCTTAAATTTGAACCTACTTTAATTTTACCTATCAATATGGGTGTTAGCTAAGAACAGTCGGCATTTTGATAGTTCAAGCTAACTCTATTTTGATTGAGAAAAAAGTGCTAATATCACAGTGAGAGAGTACGTTCCTTGGCTTAGCAGAAAAACTTACTGTTATCAAGCGGATTTCCCGAAATATCACAGAAAAATATTTTACCTTCGTGATTCCTTTATGATGATCATAATTATTAGTAGATAACAAACCGTGCGTTTGTTTGCGACTATTGCTCCACATGCTGTTGAAATATCATTTGTATTTGCCTGCCCTCAATATAACCTAGTTTGTTACTTTATCTTAACTTTGTATACCAAATACACCTTTTTAAAGATCAATTAAAGAAAAAACGTTTGCGTTATCGTTTTTCCCGTACTTGATCACGAATCAAACCTGGTAAGTCATGATGTGGTCCAGGATGGATCATGTCTGACCTGTAACAGCCTATTATAGTTTGACTGTCTTAATATACACAAAGAATGTATGGAATCAGGGGGGCAATTCACTAATGGCAACATCACTACTGTGCTCGACATCGAGCTTAAATTTCAGAATAGCTTGACGGCTCTAAATGCGCTGCTCAATGTTGAAGTAAAAGAAAATCGTCAAACTGTCTTGTCGTTCTCGATGACAGCCTTGTCATTTGCTTAGTGAATCGACATGCAGGTAAAAGTTGAAAACATGATAACGTTGCTGTTGTAGGTACGTAGTGGCTTTAAGACAGGTTTTGGGTTCTTAAAAATAACAAATTTTAATTAAAAGCAATCAAAATATTGATGAATAACTTAAATCTAAAATAACATGAAGTCTATTCCAATCATGGACACATACACATTCATCACAGGATAGTGAAACGGCCAAACCACATTATTTCGATATAGTTTTTGAAGATTTTGAAGTAGGTTTGTGAGTAAAGTAAGGGCGTGATAAGCCCTAGCCCTTCAAAATAACATCAGTGAATTAATGATGATGATGAAAAATGAATTAACTAAATATTAGAGTAAAAAAGATAGAATCTCAGTGTTTAACAAAGAACTACCTAGTTAGTTGTAAGTTTTGTGATCATCTTATTTTAAAATGAATTGTTTTGTTAAAAAGGTATGTCAGGATTGTTTACAATATTCGCCAGGCAAAGAAAAATGAGGGTTAGAAGATTGGCTCTACAATTGTGTTCTCACAACTTTGACACTGAAAGCCATATGATCTCAGCTTTTGGCAAAATTTTTCATGCTTCTTTTTGGTGGGATTGTCTACTATGGCTCTAGTAGTAATTTCTTTCACCTAAGTTGGAACTGTAACATGTGTAAACGTTTCACCTAAGTTGAAACTTGTAAAATGTGTAAACGGCAAGAGTCCATAATGCGATGTCATCTCCAGAGTAGGGTCTCAGTCTGTTGTAATGGATTCTCGGAGAAGCGTGAATGACATCTTAAAATATGTACCCAAGCGATACGTGGCAATTTACCAATTGATACATTGAGGAGCCCACAGGAAGCTACTGCTCTCCAGTCTTAAGAAACTGTCGGGATTCTTGATGCGTTGAACTAAGAGATAACATTTTTTATAGGCGCAGTGAGTGCAGAGAAAGTTTACCTTGTGTTATGTATGAGAGATTTATATACTTCAGTAAATAAACTGAGGATTTAGCTGTTGTCTCTGTAGCTCTTCAATAAAAAATCAAAGACACGAAACGAATATTGTTGTCATAATTTTCCGTAAAATAATATTGATGTGTTTCTATTTGTGCATTATATTTCTAATCTATGAAGTATTTTCTTGAAGTTTTTTTATGTGTGCTTTAATTGTTTTATTTCGTTACACCATTTTATAATTTACTAGTTGTCTCCCACGACATCGTCCGGGTGTTTAGAGTTTGCTCCCTCCCCTCGTTTGCAGCGTGATGTTTTATAGCCTAAAGTCTTCCTCGATAAGTAAGCTATCCAACACTATAACAATTTCAAATCGGTTCAGTAGTTAGTGAGATAAGCGTGTTCAAACAAGTAAACTCTTCAGCCTTAAAAATATTAATAAATAAGTATAGATAGTACGTAGTTATACGACGTAGGAGCGTAGGAAAAGTAGCAATAGTTTTTCTTTTATTTATTTCGAAGGAAAAAAATATTAGCCTGTATGTTATGTACGCTTACAATATTATTATTTTGACACATGTCAATAAAACAATAACATTTTCTTTCACAGTGCCAAATGCCGTAACCCCAAAATGAATGAAATCGGTCTGAAGTTACCCACCCGCAACGTCTTGACGGGGGCGGTCGTGAACTGGGAAGATGACGAGATTGGAGGGCTGGGAGACAACCCTGAGAACCTGACCCTGGCCTGGAAAGACCTCTCGGTGTATAGAAAGAGGAAGCATCAAACAAGCATATGGCGCTCGCCGACGTATGAGGAAGTCAAGGTGTTACATGGAGGTGAGTTGAAGTGAAGCATGTCATAAAGTTGAGAAATGACTTTAATTTCTTTGTTTTGATTACATTACTTAAAAATTTAGAAGAACTAAGGTAATGGACATAGCCCTGCGGATCAGTAGGGCACATAGCGCGAAGACTGAACGTGATGGCCGTTGGGGCAAAAAAGTTCTAGATTCGAGACCCTTCGACCAAAGGCGCAGCGTAGGTAGGTAGATAGGATGTCCACCGACAAGATGGACAAACGACCTTGTAAAAATCGCAGGATCACACTGAATGCAGGCCGCTCACAACCGGTCGCTGTGGAAAACCGTGGTGGAGGCTTATGTTCAGCAGTAGACGTCCTTCGACAGATAATGATGTTGATGACTATACTTTGACCGTTAACGAAATTCTTAGATATGTAAACGGCCGTCAAAAATTTGGTCCATTTAAGAGAGTGATAGAATGAAGGAAAGGCGTTAAGAATGGAAAATACCTACTCCACTAAAAACAGACTAGCTCTTAAATTTAATGATGACGATGAGAATTTTCACGTTTGTAGCTATAAAATGGTAAGGTTTTGTCTATTAGCTGAAAATCGACTGTTTTTCTTGATGATATGATGATAATTATGGAAAACTAATACACAAATTAGATAAAAATCTAACTCACGAATCAGTGTTTCTAATAAACAAAATTCAAATATCACTGTTTATGTAAATGTTGTGCAAATCTATGTACAGTATCTAATCAGACAGAATACATAAACACACACCAAATTAAATAAGTAGGAGGAACCTGATGCATGTATAGGTATTTAACATATTGTGAATATGATCTCTGTCGTGAATAACGCTAACGATATTGATATATTTATATCTGACAAATGATTTGGACGATTTTGATTCGTAAATTGATTTGTATCATGTTTCATTTTACCATGATAAGTAGTTAATAGCGTGTTTGACAAGCAATCTGTAACTTGAGAAGAAACTTTTTATTAAAGACGTTGACACAAATTAAATCGACTTCTACATAAAAAATAACGACCAAAAAAGAAGCGATAGGTTGAAGATCTGCAGTGCCTCCATGAAACGACAGATCTACAAAATTTTTAACACATAGTCCACCATCCATCTATTACAGGATCTTATAAGTACCAAATGTGGAATTATTTCAATGGTTACAATAAAAAGGTACAATTTAACGACATCTAGCTTCGAAAATAAATAAAAAGACTTTCGAAACGTCGCAAACAATTCCATCAATTCTTAGGTTTGTTTATGAACGACACTGCTATTTAAACAAAAGCAATAATAAAGTTATAGGTAATAAGAGCAAGTGTCATTTTAGGAAAAAAACCGCTCTCTTAGGTACTAGTCCTTATAATGTAGTCACTAAAGTCAATCCAAACGAAATCTATCTATCTTTCTCTAAATCAAGTGGCATACTGAAAGGTGCTGAATGGTGCGACGAGCTTTCATTTACTGAGTAGATAGAGCTATTAATACGTAATAAATAAAACACAGTAAGTAAGCTAAAACACACATGATTTTTAAAAGTGTCATCTAGTCTAATTAAATAAACTCAAAGTCATTTCCAATGCCAGTCAAAGGGCCATTTCGAAACTTTAACAGCTCACGACGTTCTATTTAACTGGTATGTGACGCGACGAGTTTTTAACTTGATTGGGTGTTTTGGTTTTTTTCCTTTACTAAAAGGTGATGATCGCATAGTCGAGTATTTGGCAGCTAGTTTGATAGAAAAGCAGTAATAGTCACTGGCAAGATGCATGTCTAAACTAAAAAAAATGCCTTGTATAGATTTATTACCTAAAACCCCCTCATGTTTAAATACTAATTCTGTTAAAATCGAAGTCTGTTACATTTAAACAATGCTGTGTTCACCTGTGATTGGGTTGCATACTAGATGCAACTTTTATTTTATTTTGTCAATGCTTGTATGTATGTAACCTGTTGGTGTACCAAAAAAATAAATTAAAATTAAAATTACTACTAGTGTCATATTCTACGTACAAATCAGGTGATTATAGTTCTGGATAGAAACTAATTTAAGAAGAGAAGTATTTATTATACGCCTTGAAGCTTTCAAGAAGAACTGCAATAAGACGAATTTCAAAGATTTTTTTCATTGAAGCTGTTGGTAATGAAACTAATGAATAACATTGATCACTTGATATATGTCGCATTCATATTTTTTAATGTTTCCATTGTCTGTCTGGCTAGATACTAGCCTGGCTAGATTCTAGCCCATTAATGTATCTGTACTCTGCAGCGATACTCTTTTATGTATTTTGACTATAAATTATTTTTGTTGCAGTGAGCGGAATCGTGTCATCAGGCAACTTGGTGGCGCTCATGGGTTCAAGGTAAAAATCTTTTATAGTTTTTACTATTGCCACGAAATATTTGGTTTCTCAGAATAAGTAGACTCAACACTTTCACGGACAGTGACCGCCTATAGGCGTGATAACAATAAAATTTATATTGTGTCTGGCGTACTGTCCGCAAAAGTGCTAACTTATACCAAGAAGTAGGTTAAGTGAAGTAGGTTTAGTTATTATATATCTAATATATTATGAACTACTCTGTCTGATCAGAAATCCAATACGAGTAGCCTTGTTTTTTCGAAATTAATAGGTACTTTATATCTAGACGATGCTAATTAGTAATATTATACACTTGCATAGATTAAGATTATTCTTAATTACATTAATAATTTGCTACTCGTTTATTTTCGTTAGTATACCTATTTATCTAGGAGTAATAATTTACTTTTGACCATTTTGGGACCATTAGAACAAACATTTACTGCCCTTTTAAAAAGAAACTAAACAAAATAACAATACTAGTCTTTTTTTATATACCATACAAACTACAATTTTTATAAAGCAAGTTTAAATTATTCAACAAAGTCACTTCAATCCTCTTAGGGCCCAGTTTTTTCATCGATATAGTAATAGTAAAGTTACGTTGCCAGCGGTTGAATAGTTGTGATTGTGTGTCTTGAAGAAAAACTACCTTCACCAAATGTCAGAATGGCTATTTTTAATGACCATTGGTTAAGGTATGTTTTCTTCGAAACACACAATCGTAAATATTCAACTGCTGGTAACGTAACTTTACCAATACCACGGATCAAAAAACTGGCCCTTACTAAGCTGATCTTAGATTTTTTTTCTTAGTCCCGCAATTTTAATGATGCAGTTAATGTTTTGGTTATTAACACGTTCCGGGACACTACTCCAGACACAATAGATGTTTTATTGTTTTCACGCCTGTAGGCGGGCACTGTCCCGGAACGTGTTAAATATGTGTTCATAGCGGAATGAGCCAATAATTTTACTATTGATCATAATTTGCAAGACGCGTGTTAGATATTTACACTTGATATAAATGTCAGACATCCTGCTGAGTATATTGCTAAGGTATTCAAACAAACTATTAATTCACCAATATTGACTAGTTTATTGCAAAACTTGCGAAAAACATTTCATGAGATTTGGCGAATTTGACATTTATGTCGCCACACGCATGAAAAATAATATAGGTAACGTATCGAGATAATTACTGTCAGAACAAATATAAATTATCTAGATTTTCTACCTCACATTTGAGGTAAGGCCTTTGCCCAGCAGTGGGATGCTTACAGGCTAACTTTACACATTTTCTTAAGTGTCCATTATTTAATTTAGTACATGGAAACCTGACAAATTTAAAATGATGAATTCGTTTACATAAGGTCTATCACGACAATTTATTCATTTTTAACCGACTTCAAAATGGAGGAGGTTATAAATTTGACTGTACGTTTATTTATTTATTTATATGGAAACCAACAGCCATTACATGAGTATTAACTATGAGAATTTGACAAATATTAATCCTACTTTCTGTTGCTAGATGAAATCGGTTGAAGGTGTCGGTTATCGGTTTTGACATATTTTATAGTTAGGTGCTCTGGGTAGAAACACACGAAATATTTACATTTCATTGCTATATTGAATTAATATGATAGGTACTCGTTCCATTGAATATTTATTAAAAAATATCTAATAATAGAGATTCTCCTCTGTGATTGGGTGCTGTTTTTTTGCAAAACAACCAATTAATATCCAATCGGTTTGTTAATAGTCGTTCAGTGGCTGCATAATTGCCACCCTAATTATACATAATTTACATCAATCTTAATTAAGATAAATTGTCAACGGTCTAGATTTTAATTGTTATATTATTCAAAATAAGAAATTAGTCCTCCCGTCTTTAGAACATTCTCACGGCTGCTATTTAATTTAATGATGTTGTAGTAAATTAAATGCTACTAATAAATAAACATCATAATGTCAAACATAAAATATGGTTAGTTTCAAAGCGGTTCATCTGGGAATGGAATTACTTATTAATGTAGTTCTCATATGGGTAGTGTCTTGCCAAAATATCATACTGCGACCCTCACCGAATAATGCAACCGTTTAATTATTGAAACCTTAAAAACTCTACGATGTAATAAAATGAAACAAAGATCACATCCTCACTCATAAACAAAAGGCAAAAGTGTGTACTCAGCTACTAAAATAAACTTATAATTTCCTAATAAAAATAGTAAGTTAAAAATTCACGGCTTGGTTTATGTGATATTGAGTTTTACCTAAAGATTAGTTTCTACCACAGATAATATAGTACTAGTAGTTTCTACGAACCCATTCTGTTATCAAAATGGCGCCACGGTATAAAAAGGTTGCCGTCTTTAAGACACTTCTAGATTTTATTATTACTCGTCGTAACTTAATGATGAAAAATTAACAATGACATGCATTTATCGTTTTTAAAATGACATCAGTAGTTCCAGTTTTGTCCATTCTTCAGATAAGCTGGTGCCACTTTACAAGTAGATATCCAATTGCAAACTAGAAGAGTGTTTTATTTATGGATTTATGATCTATAATTTTAAATACACTAAAACACAGTTAATTAACATTTGTTTTTATGACTTAAGAGTTTAATGGTTTAATAAATTTCAGTGATCTCTTGTATTTCCTGACTGATAAAATTCAGTATTAAATCAAATTTCGGGCTGGTTGATTTGAATAACTAATAAATTATATTTATCTCACCCACCAAGGCAGTACAATAAAGATATCTGTCATATTAATTAAAATCCTATTTTTAATTCAAGTTTATTCGCGTATTGATTTTTAAGTAAATGGCATTTTCGCATTACCGATATCTGAAAACTTTAACAAATTCTTATTTATGTTGCTAAAGCTTTGGACAAGGTGACTTCGTGGTTGATTGTCCTGCCTTCGTCTCTGAGATTTAATTGACCATGTAGTAGGCCCTGCTACGCGTCCATTCACTCGCACACAGGTTTAGCGCAAGAAAGAGAAGGTAAAAAACTAGTATCCCTCCCTCCTTCCTGCGCCTCACAGCACTGCCAGCCGCCTGTCGCTCATTCGTGTCCGTGCGCGCGCGCCGTTCCGACGCACGCAGTAACCACAGCAAAAAAGAAAAAACCGTTAAGTTTTTTATTTCGTGCTAAACGAAAGTTACCTTATTGTGATATTCATACTGAAAAAAATAAATTGTGAACGTGAACTGAAGTTAAACGCATAACCCAGCGTGGCTGCTACATGCATGCTTTACGCTTCACGGCCGAGCTATTACGAGATACTAGCCAGTCCGCATTTTAACGCTCCGAATCAATACGCGATATTGATCTGTAGCAATTTTTTGGCCGAGCTGGCACGTGATGCCAGCCAGTCCTAATTATCTTGAATCGAGACGTATGGTATGCGTTGCTTTCAATAAACCTACCCTTATTTTCATTGCGTTTCGACAAATGAAAAAAGTGAACTAATGGGGCCACAAAGGCATTTCATTAAAAATGTTAAGCAGCGCTGACGACGCGCCATCAGGGCCTCTCAGTGTGAAGCGTTCCTCGCCCACACTCATCGAGCCCCAACAGGCATCATAGTGTGTCCTGCCTGTGCCAACGCGACGCCATGCGCCGTGAATTGCTTGTTTGTTACGGTGAACTACCGTCCAACAATCCTAGCGCTTCAACGTCTCGCGCTCGAAATCAGAATCCGACCAAATAAAGATAAGGTCTTTTTTCATTAAAGCTAGCTAAGCTTGAAGCCGTACTACGTGTTACGGGCTACCGTATTCCATTCGTGGTAAAACCACGACCGAACACTTGACTCAGTCAATCTTTTGACATAGATTGGAATTGAGTTTAATGTGAGCTTTTACACTTACAAACAAAAGGAGCAATATATATGTTTTACTAAGTACTTTTTTGTAAGCACCGAAAAACAATAGTGGCAGCAGATTTATTTCAAATCTAATAAATTTATATTTATTTTGTACATTTTTACCTGAAATTTTAAAAATGAAAGACTTAAGAATACTATAACTGCCTAGACTGATAAACATAAGTACGTATAGTGCCACCTGCGATGCGGTGCACGCTCCTTATTTTTTTTCCCAAAGCTCTAAAAACGGTACTGTATACATCGATACTACATAGCTCACAATATTATGGTCCTATGTCTGCAATTGATTACAACTCTTTTTTATTTATTTCTGGCTAATGGCTATAAAACTTGTCTTGCTAGACAATGCTATGGAAAACATAACATCGCTCATTAAATGAAATATTTAACATTACTTAAATATCGAAGTTTACGGATTGTATAAAAAGAAGACAATTATTATTTTTTAAGTAAGCAAGTTCTTACTTACATTTCTGTTTTCTACTCAATGCATATGATTGGGTCCATATAAGAATTATGTAAAACTGATTTTATTTACTCATTTATTTATTGCTCACAATTTAAATAGCTATGCTAATAATATTGAGCTTTGCTCATTAACTGGCATTTGTATGATTCTGAATGGTGGAATATTTACAGTAGGTACTTATTCAGTCTTGAAATCCAACTAAGATTTGTTTCACTCCTCAGTTAATAATTCGGTACAGCTTAGATTTTATTAACCGACGTAACAACAACCAGCTGGAAAGCGTAATGTGTTTTTGGTTTATACCAATGAGTTTTCTTGTTAAATTGCGAAATCAATATAGCACTACCGTCATATTCGATTTAAATAGGTAGACGGTAATTAATTGTTTTAGATGCTATTTTATTTTTCGAAAAATATGGTGTGATATGCACTAAACTTTTCATGTATGCTTCTTAGATTAAATCGTCGCAAAGTTCGGTACTTAATGTGGAGTCTGAAAAACTAAATAAAGATCTGTGTCCATTATCTTCAGAAAAGGCGATGCCTGAGCCACCGCCAACAAAAAATTGTGACAACCATAAGTCAACTTGAATTGACTTTAGTTTTTTATGGGCTTGTTTTTTTTTTCTCACCATTTACCACCACAAACACCACCGAAGAATAATTCAAACATAGAATGACCTATTGTTTGAAGTACTATTATTATTCTTTATATTTTTTGGCTATATTTATTCCACTATTTACACACCTACGTTAAAGGTTGGATAAATAAAAGACATGGTCATTATTGTACAAATTACAAAAATCGATCTTTTTAAAACAAAAGGCAGCAACGCAGCATCAAACCTAAATTGCACTACAAGCATCTAATTTGAGTTATTGGGAATATAAACTATGCATATTTTTCCCACTATATTCTGTGATTTAAGAATTAACTTTATCGAGTAAATATCTTCTATCATCATCAGTTTTTTTCCAACTAATCACATACACCCACTCCACAACCATCTCCCCAGCAAAGCCACTATGATATTAGGAAACCATTCATATGGAAGCATTAACTATAAAACAGATTATTTTATTTTATGAATTGTATCGTTTAATTGATGTTTAAAAGTATTGAATATACTATGTTAAATAAATTTTCAAAGGAAATCTTGTCTTAATATTCACCAATTACTTAGGTATGGTGAAACAATTGCCGACCACAAAATAATAACCAATCATGGTCTGCCAAGTTTTAACATATTTTTTGCAAATGTTATTTTTACGCTCGTTCTTATACTCTTGCGCCGTAAGACGTCGAGTAGTTCGACGATTTATTTATAAAACCTGAAAGTAATTTATTTATTACAAAGAATAATGCTTGAATCTTTTTATTTATCATTTATATTTGAGGGTGTTTTAATATGTATGAAAACCAGTGTTCCCTGGTGACATCGATCTATGACATACTTGTTGTAACACGACATATTCATTTACTTTTGGACTTCTTGTCACAATAGGTACCCTAATTTTGAATCATCAAGATTTATTTTACACTGCTCATAATATTGAAACAAGTCCCATCTGAAGCCAAATAAGACACAAATACATTGGCGGCACAATAATTGCGGAAATGCACATTGCCATTACCCCCAAAAAAGAAGAATAAGTCACAAATATTTGTCAAACTCATAGAAAATATAAACTTAAATAAAAATAATCATCAAAACCAAATCGATAAGATAGGATCGCATTTTTTTTTTTAATGTAACCCTCAGTAATTCAGACATATTTTATCCAGTCAATATTTTTGAGTATTTTTTTTCCGACTATGCGCCGGCTATCGAATACTCGGCGAACATTCCTGTGCTGGAAGTCTGAAGCGTCATGTTTAATATTTCGCGTAGATAATTTCAATATTTTGATTTTCTACTCCATCTAATATCCTTCTAACTTACATAGCTAAATCTTTAGTAAATCTAAAAAAAAAAAATTAAGCTTGATTAAAACATTATTCTCAATCAGTAAATACACGAAAATACCAATTTTGTCTCAGCTTTTTTCGAGCGCCAACTGGTGTTTTTTACAAGGAACTATGTCGAGACTTCCGCGCCTGGTTGATAAGTTAAATATTAGGCAAACGTCGGGTTAGGTGGTACCAAACTTCTATCGGAGAAATCGTTTGCGCTCGTATGACCTTATAAAGCCACAACGCCCCCAGAGGTCGTTTCCAAGCTTCTTTAGAAAAAATTAAATCACTCAATCATTACCTACTTCCTTAATGCTTTCAAGTTTTGATAACGATAATATTCAAATTCATTGAAATATCGTATTCTTATTGTAACCCAGAAAATAATAATAGCGTTGATATACACCGATGAATACATCTAAAATCTTATATACCCACAAATGAACCAACTGTTTTTTTTTACCAATCATCTTACACTTATTACAACAAAACATTTTCTTTAGAATTCAAAATTCGAATAATAAGTATTTTGTTTTCGGTATACGGCTGAATATATTTCAAACAGCTGCATAAATACATAAATACCCAATACTTAAAAGTAATCGAATACCTATCATGCGTGTATTTTTTACAAATCTATGATTGTAAAATACGTTAAAACTGCAAGACAAAAAGACTCTCCAATACGCCCGTTAAGTGCATTAAAAATGATAGGGCGCTGGATGAGAAGTATTTCTGTATGTAGCTTTCGCAATCTGTCTCAACAATACGTATTTCGTATTTATTTGCAATTTTTATAACAGACCAAAAAAAGGGAACTAAGAAATTTTCGTCCTATTTCAGTTAAGATTACTAAAATTATTATTGTATTTACATATTCTTGGAGTTTAACATTAATAATATAATAAAAAAAAACTAATAAATATCTTCTTTCTTTCCCATTAAAGAAATTACTTATCAATTATCATGCACCCATAACAATAGTGCATAATGCCAAACATGGTAACATAAAACATTTTTGTTATTTAAATGATCATTTTAATAATCAAAGATTACTAACTATAGAGGTGTCAACTTATTTTTGTAACAACATTGATTTACTCCGAACATCTACATGGTCAATTAAATCTCAGAGACGAAGGCAGGACAATTGGATGATCAAACGAACTTACCTGTAAGTGAAGTTCGATCCAAATTGTCCTGACTTCGTCGAAGAGATTTAAGTTCCCACCCTTCCCAATTCCCATAGGTACGTGTATTTTCTGCAAAAATTGTTGCCACCCGTACCATAAATCAATGTTGTACATCTGGAACATCGGTCTCCTTGCTCTGAAATGAATGAGCGACAGGCGGCTGGCAGTGCTGTGAGGCGCAGGAAGGAGGGAGGGATACTAGTTTTTTACCTTCTCTTTCTTGCGCTAAACCTGTGTGCGAGTGAATGGACGCGTAGCAGGGCCTACTACATGGTCAATTAAATCTCTTCGACGAAGTCAGGACAATTTGGATCGAACTTCACTTACAGGTAAGTTCGTTTGATCATCCAATTAAAACGTATAATCTTCTTATGTTTTTATCTGCTTTTGGAATATTTTCGCATATTTTTAGATAGGTATTTCTTTTTGGATTCTTTTTAAGGAGCTTAACAAATAATTTTATGTAAATATAGATTTATCTTTGAAAGCCTTATTTGTAAAATGCCAATTCCCACGATTAAACCATTTAATTAATTCACAGATAAACTCTACACATGTTTTTATGTTTTACATTATTTTCCGTTATAACCACTTTAAACATTAGATAAGTACCTAATAAATCTATCACAAATACAAATACATTAAATTCGGATAGGCGCGTAGGCGTTACAAAAATAAGAAAGGCAAAGCAAACCTTGAAGAAACATCATCATCACACACAGTCAACTTTAATAATTTCTTAGCCACATTCCCAGTTTTTATGGAAAGAAAGAAAGAAAGAAAATGAATTTTTTCGACCTAAATATGAGAGATGAAGATTACATAATTAATAGATAAATTTACTAAAAATAAGTAAGTAGGCTTAAGTCAAAAAGGCACTCGCTCAGCATTGGCCGTGGTATAGGGTTCCAAATCATCCCGTCACACGACACTGAAACATGTTGCAAGCAAAAAATAAAAATAAGCAGCGATTTCCCGCGGCTTCACTCGCGTAAATGTCGGGTCTCTTAAAATATTACTATGAATTATAGCAAATGTGTTTTTCTGATCTATGAGCTATATTGTTGTAACCATCGAAATGCATGCAGTAGATTTTGCGTGAAGTAATAGACTTGTAATTCTACCGTAGCCTACCAAACGCACGGAACGAATCCTATCGGTAGGATACGGAATGCTACGGCATACTACGTAACTATCGTAGATAACGTTTATTATGGATTTTTTTTAGATATCACAATAAATCATAGTCAAAGCACGGTCTTTTATAAAACCGTAAAAAAATAAACTAACCGTTTAAAACCGAAAACCGTTTAAAATTAACCGTAAAAAATAAACCGTTAAATCTGCTATGCATACCAGCTTCGTCCGCAGCGTGTGAAAGAAACTAGAGCACATTTGGAAAAGTACCAAATGTGACATAAAGTCTCGCAATTGTTTTAAGTTGAAAGAAAATCCTGTTTTACAACTTTTTTTGCGGTGACTTTTTGTTTCAAAATTCATTATTTTTTATATTATGTTTTAAAATGAAACTTATAAAAAATAAATTATAAGCACTGTTTTAATAAAAAGGCCATGATTTGTTTCAAATTCAAATTAAAGAACATTTATTTCTAATAAGAATTAATTCGAAAGCTACCGCATCTTATGGTAGGTTCCCGAAGTCTACCGTAGTCTACCGATATGCTACTACATACTACGGTATGATACACTGAATAGATAAATAAATAAGGTTAGAAACGTTCTGACAGTTCGTTTGTATGAGAACCTGTGTCGCCGGTGGGCGGTACGGCGTTGTTGCTGCAGTGCCAAAAGCACCAATAAATGTATCAACGCATCAATATCACAAACCAATCACACTTTCCGCTGGGAGCTCTGTGATTGGTGTGATTAGTACGTAAAACCAACTACCAATCACAGAGCTGCTAGCTGTGGAACCATCAATCATCATTCCATTACGTTCATTCTTTAATGTCAAAATACTACGTTGTGGTAAAAGTCGATATTTTAGGACGATCGATATCGATAACTTCAATTACCGGTGTAATGTATTTTTTCAATATGAATTAAAAAAAACCATAAGATTTTAGTTTTGCGTATATAATTTTACTGCACATTTGAACGCATCAAAGGGTTGTACAATTACCTTCCGATAGAAAACAATAAGAAAAAAATTTGTATTGCTATACTATACTTGAAATAGAGAAAATTAATACTTTTACGTATTGCTTAACATTAATAATTTGATTTAAATAATATTAAAATAAATTAATATTAACATATATTTTATTTTATTTTTGACAGTAATTTGACATGTCTGAAAACGCAATGTTTTGACACACGTTTGTGATTGATGTTGCTCTTAAGAAGAGAGTTTATTAATATATTTTTTTGTTTCAACAGAATAGTTATATAGACCCCACAGTTTTCCACAGCTACCGGTCGCAAGCGGTCTACTATGTTCAATGCAATCCTGCAATCTTCAGAAGGTCATATTGCCGGTGGACATCCACGCTCTGATGTTGTCGAAGGGTGTTCAATGTGAAACATTTCTGCAAACTTTTCGTGGGAACGGCCTTTAGGTGTTGTTGATTATGGTAGGGTAGATATCTACATGGCACAATAGCAATAGCCTACTCTTTCTAGCATCCGAAAGAATCACATATAATTGACAATAGGCGTACATAGTATTTCCATTTTGTTGTTTAATAAAAAGATAATATCCCCGTATAAGTTTAAAAAACTTTATTTTATTAATGGCAAACAAGACAAATAAAAACTACATGCAACATAAGAAATCAGAAAAAATATCAGACCCGGTCTACGTGTTGTGTCAAAGGACGTAAAATACATATAACATTTATCTATAATATATAAATATACTAATTAAAAAGCTGGATGTTTTTGTTTGTTTGTTTGAACGCGCTAATATCAGAAACTATTTGTCTGGTTATAAATTATGTCAGATACATTTTTAGATAGCATATTTATAGGGGAAGGCTATAGAAGTAGTAATGCGTATGGGCCTATAAAAAAAATATACGATTTATGGGAACGGTAAAACTTAGACGCGGTCGCGGGAGGGTGCTAGTTTGTTATAAATAAATACTAAACAATATTTATTTTAACTAATTAATAATGTTTTAATCTCCTAAAATATCAGTAGGGAAATTACCATTTATCGATATTTTTACTGTGCCGTGAGCTACATCCCTATCGTTGTGTACGCAAGCGAACCAAGCTAATTGGATGCGATACATTGCGTGCTAAGGTAGCAATTTTGTTAGTAATGTGCGTGCACAGTCATCATTGAGTATTTTTTTAAGTATTTGGTGTAACAAAATCGCTGTTCTTGCAGAATATTAGTGCAACGCTCTTGTCACGCGACTGAAGTACTGCTCGTGCATATGCTCACAACTAGCTCACCTCTGCTGCACTGACCGGGGCATTTCTAACCTTATTTATCTATTCAGTGGTATGATACATAGGACTTACAACTCTAGGAGTAACATACACACTCACTAACTGTCGCCTTTATAATTTTAATATGATTGTTTCTGTCCAGTGGAGCCGGCAAGACCACACTCTTGGCTGCAATCAGTCGGCGAGACAAGAGTGCCATGACGGGGTACCTCATGCTCAACGGAAGGCTGGCAGGGGCGGACCTCATCTCCAGGATCTCAGGGTTCCTGCCCCAGGAGGATCTAGCTATTGAAGACCTGAGTGTAGCAGAGCATATGGAGTTTATGGTAAGTGGACTTATTTTTCAAAACTTTTCTGCGACCGCAAGCAAGAGTGGAGGGTTGATTGGTATTATGAACCTGGGGGCGTATTGCGATCCAACTTAATCCGTTCCGAGACAGTTCAATTCAGACTCAGTGTAAACGAATATTATCAATATAATAATATTATAATAATACTACAATGGTATAAATATTACTCTTTATATTGTTATATTATATAAATCAATATAATGCGAAATTGCAATAATAATTGCTAATTTGACAGTAAATCAGAGCGTTTTATCTGTCAAAACTGCATCGCAATACGCCCCCTGTTTTACCATCGACGAATAAGCAGAGGCAGTATGTATGGAGTTTTAGTGATGTTACTTACTTACCTGTTTAACTAAATTTTGGTACCTATTGAAAAATAATGCTGCTACCTACGAGTATAACCGCTGAATAATAGTCGTTAATAACAACTGGGTAAGGAACAAAAGGCATTAAAATTATAATTTAAGCCTAGGGAGACAAAAAGGGCATTTTCGTGTCCTTTATGCATTAAAAACAGGTCAAGTATGAGTCGGAATCGCGGACTAAGGGCTTTGTGCTAACTTTAACTGAATAAGGGGTCCACTTACTTCTAGGAAGAAGGAAGATTTTCGAAAGCCGTAAATTTTTGTACGGAACCTTCAGCGCGACTAAATACATACATTCTTTCACACGTTCTAATAAATTCTACGGACACCTGCTTTTAAGTGCATGCTTATCTATAGTTAACTTGATTTTGTTTATCAAGATTACCATAAAAATTGAGATAAAGAGATATCTAAATTGATAAAAAGATGTTTAAATGCTCATCATGAGACTAAAATCCGCAAAATAATGACACTTCAAGGATTTTTGGGGTAAAATATGAATATATTTTGCAAATATAAGTAATTTAACAGTTATAAATTTATTTTTAACTGCTGTTTTATGCACGTCACTATGTGATTCATATTCTTAGGACATTTATGAGTATAAAATGACATCAGATTTACCTACTAAAATAAACTTTCCATACTGACTGGACTGGACTTGCAATGGCACTGACAATTAAATAATGATAAAAAACTTTAGTTTATTTAAAGAGTGAAGTCAATAAGGGGTTAAAATGGGGTTCAAAGTCGAGTACCTATACTAGATAACTATAGAGTATTCGCAATGCTTCCACAAAAAGCAACGCTTACAAAATATGCATAGTATGCATTCACGGTTATAATTATATTAACTTCTTACGCACATAATGATACTATCTGTGTATACCTACACATAACTACACGAATACTTCACGAGATTTTATAGGTAAAGCCACTTATATACGTTAAGCCATATAAGATTATGTTAATTACTTCATGGTACTGATTCGTTAGTCAATCGCCAGCGCTTTGAATCTATAATTCATTGATAGTAATATTTTACCAACAATAATAGTTTATGACATAATTAACTCTGTACGTTATTGTTAATGGATTTATGACAAGATTATAGTCGTAAAACATGGTATTTCAAAAGGTGATGCTGAGTTATGGCACCGTTAATACGTTTTGAACGTCATTAAAAGGATTTTTGACATCAAATCATAAATTCTACTATTGCTTGACATAATCATATATTTTTTTCAAAATGTTACCTTACATTGTTCCAGCTAGATTTAAATTTTAAGTACGTTTATTAACACCAATATTTGTCTCGTGACGACAAGTTTGTCATTAAAAGATCTGCCTGTATCGTTTGTCAAGATTATTTAATATCGTTATACTCGTACGTTCTTAGTTACTACTTAATTTATTTTAAGTCTTATTTTAGTTTTGTCGCGACAAAAAGTTCGCCACAAAACAAATCCTATCAGTAAATGCTCATTAATAATATCTAAGTAACAAAAAATAATAGTTTCGTCGACATAATTTAGAAATAATTTGTCTTAGCCTTGAACACTAGATTGACGAACCTGTATAATATCTAAAATTAGACCGCAAGAACTATTTCTAAACATGACATGACAATATTTGCAAACAGGTTAGGATTATATCTATAGAAAGCTAAGTTTTTGATACTATACGATAAGTATTTTCATAGTATGCAAATATGCATACTGTTTGTATGTATTTTGGATCGGACAGACCTCCAATACTTCACCCACGTATGTAGCGAATTTTTGTTAGTTCTTTTTAGTAGCTGGTTATAAAATGTGTGTCATTTGTGTGTGTGTGGGCTACCGACACTAAAAATTTAACTAGTTTAAATAAGCAACTAACGTTTTGCAGAATGAATTTTTAGAATGCCTCTCTCTCAGAAGAGTGAGGGATGCGTGCGACCCTCCTATGCCTAGTATTTTACCGATTAAATTTGCCGTAGAATATGTGAGTGAAGTATCGGAGGTACGATCGAAAACATAATGTAAAAGTAAGTTCAGCACCATTGACTTTCACAATTCTTACCTACTGAAGTGTGATTTTTCCTTTTAAGTGAACACCTTTTTTTCAGTACTCAAAACAAGGTTTTAATTAATGGTCTAGTTACTACGGTAACTTATCCAATACCGTCTCACAAATCCAGAGCTAGTTAACCGGGGGATAAAAGTGGTAATTTTATTTTATTACCCATTTCCCTTTATTTTTTTAATTATTTAACTCTGAGTTAGGTAAGCTTACCTAAAGAACCCGTCACCATGCAATGACCCCTGAGACATACGCCCGTTTCACAAAGTCCTAATAAGTTCTGGGTAGCGTTATCCGTCCGTTATTCATACGAAATGACGTTCCATTATTAGTTGGTTAGTACTTATTCGTCGATGGTGAAACACGCCCTTAGAATGCTAAAATGCCTTAAAATGTTTCGTGGAAAACAGCGTCGTCTTTTGTCCTGGTTTTCTGCCTAGCAGCCTGCAACATTCAATACATTATTAACCCTTTCTCTCCCTCACACAGGCCAGGCTGATGATGGACAGGCGCTCCACGAAAGTCATCAGAGCCAAAAGAGTGCAGCAACTGCTGGGGGAGCTTGGGGTTGCCAACTGCACCAGAACCAAGCTGAAGGCTCTCTCGGGAGGGGAGAGGAAGAGAGTCGCTTTGGCAGTTCAGGTTAGTTAACTCTTAGTGCGCCTTCACAAGAGCGACAGCAGCGCCGCAGCAGCCCATAAATAAAAACAGCAGCGAAACTGTCGCGCGACCGTCGCGCTGCTTAAGTCGCCTGAATGTGAAAGCGCTCTTGATGTATTTACACTCGCCGCTTTCATCTTTAGTGAGAAGTATTGATACCAAAAAACTCCTTTTTAAAAATAAGTATAAAACAATGAACGTTTTGACTAATGTTATTTTACTCCTACGTTTGTCTGTATGTCATGCGAGCGACACGTACTGTAATTTTAGTAATCACTAGCTTTTGCCCGCGACTTCGTCCGCGTGGAATAGTGACTTCTTTCTCCCGTTTTTTACACATTTACCACTATATCTTTGCTCCTATTGGTCGTAGCGTGATGTTATATAGCCTATAGCCTTACTCAATAACTGGACTATCCAACACAAAAAGAATTATTCAATTCGAACCAGTAGTTTCGGAGATTAGCGCGTTCAAACAAACAAACAAACAAACAAACAAACAAACAAACAAACTCTTCAGCTTTATTATATTAGTATAGATTGGGAAAGGACAAATAGGCAGTACCTGTAGTGAATTTCTTGCAGCTCATCTCTTTTCTTTTCTTAGATGATGAAATAATTATAAGTCAGAGATTAGATATAGTAGTTTAGACGAGATGTCCAAACTGTCCATCTTTGTAACTCATGCTACTATCTATAACCTATAAAAACATGTGGACGGAGTATTTTTGGAGTAGAGGTCCTAATATGAGTAGAACTTGTGAGCCACAGCCGAAATGAACAGTACTTCCCCCCGATACTTGATACACCAACTGTCAACTAAATAACAGTCTTAAGGTGGATACGGTCTAATTGATCGATTTCTAATCAATGTTCCTTGGAATTTAATAGTGCGTTAATACTGGTAATAATAATCTCACACCTTCTGATCTATAGCACACTTGCATAATAATTCTTAACTTATACTTATTTCGATTAACTTGACGTCAATGGTGGTAAAGTAGTTAATTATGTGGTTAAAACCAATTATTAATCTAAGCTAGTTGTGAACCTGTATTAATAATGATGCGAGTAAGGTTAAATTGGTATTTTATACACCTGCAGTTAAATATAGACTAGACTTTCTTATAGCGTCTGTATTTTAAATATCACAGGTCCGTTTGTTAGAATTTCGCTTTTAGCAAAATTTAATTAAAAATCTTGTTATTTTTTAAATAAAAATTCGATAATGTCATATCTTACACATTTCAGCAGCCCTGCCGTGAACTCATAATATAGTAGATACAATGCATTGAACAACTTTTAATACATTCTGTGGTACTGCCAAATGGAACTGACAACACGAACGAATTTGTTGCGCCATGATTTGACGCCTTTTAGCATCAATGCATATAAACGGTTTCAAATTCGACATTCAAATTTCAAAGAATACTTTACAATCTATACGTAGTGATAACAACTTACTGTAACAATGTTGCCTATTTTCGAGATCATAGCCTATAAACCAACTTCTTCTTCTTCTCCAACAGCTTCTCAACGATCCTCCGATCCTCTTCTGCGATGAGCCTACAACCGGTCTCGACAGCTGGGCAGCCAGCGCCGTGGTCGCCCGTCTTCGGAAACTGGCTATAGGCGGGAAGCTGGTTATTTGCTCCGTACACCAGCCCGCTTCGGGAGTCTTTGAACTGTTTCATCAAGTGGTTCTGCTGGCCAATGGGAGAACGGCGTTCCATGGAACCATTGAGCAAGCGGACATATTTTTTGCTTCGTGAGTATTTAGCTTTATCACTTCTTGCTTGACTTCGCAAACTAGCCGCATAGGCGGGAAGCAGTGATTTGCTCAGTACATCAACCAGCTGCAGAAATCTTTGAATTGTTTCATCAAATTGTTTAATTGGCCAATGGGAGGACAGCGTTCGATGGCACCATTGAGCAAGCGGACATATTTTTTGCTTCGTGAGTATTACCTTAGTTCCTTTCCTAGCTACTTTAGCTCACTTACTCTATAAAGCTAGATATTGAAAGGAAGCTGGTCATATACTTAGTACATGTGCCAGCTTCATGAGTGTTTGAATTGTTTTATCAAGTAGTTCTGCTAGCCAATGGGACAACGGCATTCCATGGAACCATTGAGCAGGAGAATATATTTTTTGCCTCGTTAGTGTAAAACTTAAGTAAGTTACTTTGTAAAAGCTGTATCCTACTGCTTGGCAAAAAAAAACATCAACAATCTGCGTCCCGTGTTAATTGTGTAGTCCAACATTAGGTTTAGGATATGGAAGGAGCAAAAAGTACTATTTTGTTTAGATTATAAACTTAATGTACGTTTTACTTACTTGATTATTGATATACTTTTGATTATTGCTTCACACATCATTCAAATTGTCTTTGCTCAATTAAGGCTATTGCCTTAGGTGGGGCTCGAATCGTAAAAAAATGTATCGGCCATAAAATTCTATCAGAGACAACGGCATAATGACATAAAACACATATCTACGAAACCATTGAGCAATAAATATCTATTTTAATAAATACACTGAATGTGGTATCAGAAAAAAGGTAAGATAGAAAATGTTTGTTGAAACAACTAGAAGATTCCTACCAATGCCGACCAAAACTGATTATTTTTGCATAAGCTACAAAAAACGGTCTTATTACGGTAGCTAGAATACTTATTTCACATACACATCAGATTGAGCTACGAACTTAGACTTAACTTAAGTTCGTTGATTGAGACATTCTATGCTTTATTCGTATACCGACTTAATGTATGGTCTTTCAAATCAAGTTTTATTTTTCGACTCTAAAAATTCTTCACAGCATGTTGCGCAGCGAACTTGTAATAAAACTACACGGTGTTAAACTTCTAACAAATTGCGATCTTGTTTGTTTTTTGCTACTTATATTTAGATTTAGTTCTTAATATCTATCAAAGTAATGAAATGGCTTGTTTAATCGAGAGTTCAGACATGCATTTAATAGTCTTGCTTCCTCAATACATTAAAAGCTTGATTTTATTACTAATAAAACATGTTTTATTGTCTGCAATTTCTTTGAAATAGCTTGCCGACATTTTGTCAAGCAAGTTGTAATTTAAATAAGAACTAATTAATTTAATTCAAGTACGCTTAGTAATGTCTATCATATCTCTAAAAGATACCAAAATGTAGGATTTCACTAACAAGCTGTGGTCACTTTAATATGCTACATGTTGTTGCTGCTATACATATAAACTAGAACTATATTTTTTGATTTTACCAAACAAAACATGTCTGTAAATGACGGTGATAAAAGTAACCTTTTTTATTTCCATCAAACTAAACTGCCTGATCAATCACTAAACAAAATAATGCAAATGACCATACCAAAAACAAGATCAAAGCATAGCTACTCTAACTAACTTTCTACTTTTTGTCCACACCAGCCTAAACTACAAATGTCCAGTGGGATTCAATCCGGCGGAATACTACGTCTCTCTCTTGGGAGTCCAAGTAGACAAAGAGATGGAGAGTCGTGACAGAATACGGAGGATATGTGATGAGTACCAGAGATCAGAGATCGCTGTCGATATAGAGAACAGAGTAGGAGACGTGCAGGATGAAACTGAGTACTTTGATGGAACTGGTGACGATAAGGTTAGTAAAAGTTTTAATAACGATAGTACAATAAATAATAATAGTTATTGATTAATTTAACTGGACTTTGAAGAGCAAATGAAGAAGCTAACAGCGAATACATAAATTTAATTAACTGTAAAAACACAACACAACAGTATTTATTAAATTGTTCTAGTAAGTAGATAAATAGGTACAGATTAAAGTTTTGGTGGCAAAAGATAACAAGTATTCTAAAATCGCTTCTTTCCTTTAAACTAAAAATAAGTGCACAATGTTTGGGATTGGATATCCTGCATTTAAATTAATTTCAATATTAAATGTTTCAGAATGAACTATTCGAGCGATATCTAACTCTGTAAGTATCAATAATACTATTACTAATGCTGGTATACGCGTGAGTGGGATGTTAATAAAAGTGTTTGGTTGCAGAGTCAAAGTGAACTACTTCGTCCAATTTTGGTGGCTCATGTGGAGGAATATACTGACGATAAAACACAATAGCAGTATATGGATAGCAGAATTTGTTCTACTAATGGTACGTTTGCAAAAATCACTTATCTTTTATCTTGGATATTAGTTACTTCGTTAATTGTAGACTGAACTTGCAAATTTTAAGATTAGTTTGGGTCTGTGTTAAATCTGTTACTGTCAAGTTTTTTTGGTGTTGCCTTAATTATAATGATGGTTTAACATAGTGCTTTAACATAGTGCTTCGCTAATCCTGATATTTGCAAGCGAGTCTTGGAAGGACCACAAGTTTACTTCATATTTTCATAAAGTTTTAGTGCGTTGCTTTTATAGTTTACCTATTATCTAACCCTAGCCTCTTCTCATGTGGCTCAGAGTCCGCCTTCGTGTGAATATACAATAATTCATGTACAAATGAAAATTAAAGGTTAATACCCTCATGCTTTCTTCCACACAGTTCGTAGGCCTCATCATCTCCATCCCCTACATGGGTCACTTCGACGAGCTAGACCAACGCGACATTCAGAACGTCGAGGGTCTCCTCTACCTCACCATCACGGAGACCATCTTCCTCTTCATCTATGCCGTCTTCATCACGTTCCCTCGCGAAGTTCCGATTCTGCTGAGAGAGACCGCTAATGGGTTGTACTCGCCACTGCCGTACTATTTGTCGAAGATGATATTTTGGGTAAGTCTATCTAACTACCTTTTTTAAGTCACAGTCTTTCGTAACATAAGTGATAAATTACCCAGATTTTTGGCGCTTAGGACCACTTTTGGACTTTACTGGTTTATTTTCCCATACATTTTCTGTCAAAATTGAAATTGAAACTTGTGAATGGCATTCTTTGAGCGGCCGGTCTATAGCAATTGTAAAAATAAATGATACTATAGATAGATAGTGGCATATTGATCGGCAACACTACAGGTTTTATTTAATTGATACACCAACTATTGCTTGAATAATGCCTACCAAGTATGGTTTTTGCACGGAATAATTAGGATAATAACTCTATTCATAAATCATCATAAAACTATTATTCAATTACAATAGTGCACATCATCTTTTTAAAGTGCAACATTATTTAATGAAGATCCATACATAGTATTCAAAGCAAGTTTAAAATAATGACTAGGATGTAAGCTAGATTTTTTGGTTCATCGTTGAAACCTAAATTGATGTGATGAGTAAATGGTGTTTTTTTTATATATGAGAACCGGAATTCATTGATAATGATCACACATAATTACTCAGCACTCAAAAAATATTACAGTCATTCAATAAAACAACCAATCGAATCTTTTGTTTCTTAATAACAGTTTACATTAAACAAATATTTTGCGGTTTAGGTGAAATTTATTTTTCACCTCACACTCATTTAGGAAAGAAGTGAATTGTTTCAACAATTTGTAAATCCAAATTCATTAGGCATACTATATCTTTGTATGCTCAAGTTTCGAAACACGTTTAAGTATCAAAATAATTTGATTTCCAATTGATTCGTGAATGACAAATCCGAATAACTTAGAAACACATTTGTTTTAACCAAATGCATAATGTTCTTTTTTGTGTTTTTAAGTGTAATGTGGTTTTAATTGTGGTTTTATTTAAGTGTAAACATAGGTACAAGTAAATAGCAAACTAATCGCAAAAAAGTTTAAAAAAAACTTTTGCGACTACAATATGCACTCGCATCACTTTAGGTTTTTCTTTCATTTTACAGTCAATTACAAGTTCTATTTTTCATAAAAGACTAGTCAACCATGTTCTATCCTCGGCCATATCGTCACTTTCCACCAGAAAAGATTGCGTCCAATCCAAATATCTGGCTATTTATACTACTGTTGTCTTTGATTTCCATAACACAATTGCATTAGCTACTTACAATCTGAGCAATGTATTCGATTGGTGTACATTTATTATTTTTGTTATTATAATATGCAAACCTACTCACTTCTGCAGATACCACGCGCTGTGATCGAGCCGACGTTGTTCGCGTCGCTTGTATTCAGCGTGGCTGGCTTGCACGGAGGCTTCACTGGCTGGCTGGGCTTCACCTTCGTCTGCATCCTCTGCGCCAACTACGCTAATGCTTACGGTGGGTAGCTTGATATATTTGTTGAACGGTCCAGTCAAATCATCTGACAGACATCATCATTTTGGTAATATACTCAGATATAATGGTGCAGCATTTTGGGTATGACCCTCTTTACATTCTATCGAGGGGGATAGATACATCAATAAAGTTTGAAGTAGTCAAACTAATACTTGATTTTGATTCTAACATGTAGATTTGTATATCACCCCAATTGAAAGATAATTCGTTAGTAAAGTAGTCGCAATAACCCCAGCACAATAATAACAACATAGTTACTTCTCACCATTGGTAGATATGTTTGGTAGCACATAACTCATGTAAATATTTTGATTACGGTAAAACTCGTACAACAAAGGATCAAAATCATCAAAGCATAATCACCACCACCAGTCATCTACATCATCAGAATTTAAAAACACATCATCCAACCAAACAATGTACATCGTTCATCATTCAAATTCAACATCATCATACTAATTGGCACCAAATCTCAAAATTCCAGGCTCGTTCCTATCCGCATCGTTCGACAGTATGGAGACGGCTGCACTGTTCTCTGTTCCCTTCGAGTTGATCGGCACCATGTTTTCCGGGATCTACCTCAACCTCGCCAGTGCTTCTAAATATGTCGCCTGGATACGATACTTGTCCGGATTCTACTACGGAGTTGAATCTATCTCAATACTCCAATGGGATTCTATTGAATCCATCAAATGTGTGGATATCCCAGGAATGCCGTGCATCAAAACTGGTCCAGAGGTCCTCGCCAGGTTCGGATATAAAGAAGAACATTTTTGGAGAAATTGCACCTGTTTAGCTGTCATGTACTGTGTTGCTCACTTTGTTGCGTTCATTATGGTCTTAAAGAGAAGTAGGGGAACACCTGTGTATTAGGTCGGAAAGTTTAGGTAAATATTGATACCAATTGTTACGGGTACCGATGATACCAAACGCTCTAGCGTTTAAAAGATCTGAAAAACATCATATGGTGATCTTCATTATAAACAAATTAAGAGATTCCAGTCAGTTATAAATCTGATATGAGAGACAGTACCTATACAACTATTTATAGTCCATCCATTAAAATTTCTTAGAACCAGGGTACTAAGAAAAATAGTTTGCAAGAATTTGTTTGTCCTCTCTAATGTTTAACTACCGTAGTGAACCACTAATGCCTATAGTTATTAATCTTGGTGCTACGATGTGTTATTGTGTAAAATATTGCCATTTGTATAAGTGCCTTAAATTTGTACAATCCTTTTGTATTTTAACATCTACTCGTATTTGTATGTTAAATAATAAATTTTGCAACATTGCACCAGCTGCTTATTCACCCCATCCCTGTTGTAGTTTTGCTTTTTTTAGAAACCCTGGAACACTAAGGTGAGGATCACTTTCCTTTCATACTTACGTAGAAAACAAAACATACCTAACTTAATTTATCAGCAGATTCCTAATAAAATAATGCACGCATACCTAAAACTCTGCAGTTTCTAGAAACTGCTGCACAATGTTTTATTATACTATTTTCAAATATATAATATCAACACCATCGCTTAATCTTGCAATACAAAAAGACTTCTGTTCACATTTGATTTCAGTTACGTACAAAATATGTATTAGACACACTGAAAATATTGCTTACAAGAATATAACTATTTCTTTCTCAAATTCCAGGGTCATTCCTCTCAGCGGTATTTGACAAGTTGGAAACCGCAGCTCTCATATCGGTACCATTTGACCTAATCGGTATCATGTTTTCCGGTATCTACCTCAACCTGGCCAGCACCCCTCCTTATTTCTCCTGGCTCAAGTTCATCTCTGGTTTCTACTACGGAGTGGAGTCTATATCTATTCTTCAATGGGATTCGATAAGAACCATTCAGTGCGTAGAAAATAGACCATGTATTCGTACTGGGCCAGATGTCTTGATCAAGTTTGGGTTCAGCGAAGCGAATTTCTGGAGAAACTGTGGCTGCTTGATGACAATGTACGCGGCTTTTAATTTGGTAGCGTATCTTATGGTGATTAGAAGAAGTAAAGGTACCCCTGTGTATTAAAAATTACGCCGTTAGATTATTTTAAGTTTGATATCTGAATTATCTAGATTTAACTAAGTAACTTGTGATGTTTTGTTTTTGAGATAACTTTTAAACATAGCTGTATAGCTTTTTATTGAACTGACTTTTAATACCCATAACGAATAAAACTAAACACAGAATTAACATTCTTTACATCATATCGGGTTAATAAACAATTTATATTCCGAACACCGATACACTTAAAATGCATAATCGATTTTTGATCTTAAATTAGAGCATTTCAGGTAAAATTTTGGCAGCAACTTTATAATCTAAACGGCCGTGCCTTGGGGCAGCTTCTTAACTATTATACGTAGTAAAATATAGGACACAAGATGCCACATTTTCGCAGCGCGTTAGAAAACCTTCAACAACACATAGTTATGTCTGAATAACCTGAAATTGGAGACTGAATAAACACAAAAATATTTCTTATTTATACTGTAGCTTCATAATTTTTGTACAATAAAGTTATTTGATGTTAATACGCGTAGCCTTTGCTTTCCTCCCTCCTCAAGCCCAGGTAGGCCAGCAGACTCCAGAAAGCAGTCAAAAGTGCAAGACCTAGTGAATCTTGTAGTATAAAGTCTGAGGAGTATCCGTTTTCCATCAGCACAGTGGCACCATCCCCAACGCAGAGCGATGTTGAGTTCATTTCGCAATCTGTAAAGATATATATTTTTTTGTATGTAAGTTACTAGGACAGCCAATGTAGGCACATAAGACCCAGTGGCGCAGTTAAAGTTAATACTCAACACAAGGTTGAAGCACAAAATATAGCTATCTGTCTTTTGTGGTTTAAGTGTCAACGCGTTTTTCTGTCTCTGTCAACATCAAAGAAAGTGACAGCAACAGAATAATTATTTAACCTAGAAAAATCATGAGTTCCTAACCCAGGGCCATGGAACTGGACCTTCGAAGAGTCTGTGGCACTATTAATAAAACCCAAAAGTTCATTTTTGGAAACTACTCGTTAAAGTGCCAGGCTCCTCTTTCTTTTGACTGTCTTATTTTGGTTCAAATCTATTTTAAAAGGAATCCACTGTTTATTTTTTGAATATCGTTAAAGGAGTGATGCACGTTACACTTATTTTATTGTTCAAATGCCCACACGCACCTCAACAAAAGGCTAGTAACAATCGTAAATGTTAAGCTTTTTTACACCAATTTGTCTAGGCCCGGAAGATAGCCTTTTTTTCTTCCCACGAGACCACAAGTTGATAAACTCATCACACGCAACGACTCAAGGCTGTTTTTTTAGTGGACTATGTTTTTACTGTCTCAAACTTAATGTCTTCGCTATAACTAATTACTGATCGCATGCGGTCTGACGAGAAAATAATACACCCGTGTCTGAATGCATAAAAACATACTCGTCAATTGTAATTTGGTTTTAAGATATTTGTTCTTTTAAAAGCGATGTACGACTTTATTGTGACTTGACACTTATAATGCATGAACACAGTTGCAACATACTATACTACTTAACCGTAACTAAACTGTTACCAGGCTTCGTATGTAGTTTGACAGTTATTTAAAGTTTGCTACAGATAAAGTAGAATCATAAAACCGAGCCTAAATAAGTCGCAAACGTACCTTGACTAGAAGTTAAACTTGACTAGAAGGAAAAAAAAAGTCAAAAATGCTTTTCGATAAGCAATAGAGAACTTTCAAAAAGTCAAACCATTACCATACAAATCTCATCAATGAATGTCTGTATCGGGTTACATAGCGCGGTTAACTATTTGTCACTTGCCCATTTCTATCTCAAGCCAGCCGCCTAATGACGCTACACGTAAAACCACTTTTGACTACGATTAATGATAGGGCCGAAATGAGATGGGGTAACCTGTTTAACTGGAACTGAGTTATGTAACACTTGCCTTGATATTTGATTTAGGTCTGAACTAACGTGTGACTTTGCAGTTATATGATGGCTTATGAGATTTAACTCACCCGACGGCGAGGGATAAAGTTTAGTATGGAAAAGCTAACGAAAAAAGATGCTAGGTGATTGTAATAATAAATAAATTACAGGCCAAGGTCTTACCAACGCAACTCATCAGCTCCCGACATAGCGGCACATCTAATAAATAAATTTGCACTACAGCTCATGAGGGATAAAATTAAAAAGTGTCTGCAATGCTATGAATTCGTCATTTTTTTAGATTTTACCTGATAGTTTATATTCCGCAATGAACATCAGTAAATCATGAGGTAGAGAGATCATCGACATAAACTGGATCTTAACAGAATCTTACCAATATAGTCGATCTGTCTCCAATACACATTGCTGACGGCATCCATCGAGTAGTAGAAGTGCGAGGTGTACCGCACCGCTCGCAGCCAGCCAGGCATGGATGCTAAGCGAAGGAAAGCACCTGACATCAGGAAGAGGGGCAGGTCAAAGCAAGGCATCACGTCGCTAATGACGCCTGATGATGTGAAGATGGCTCCCATGCCAAGTCCTGGGTGGATGGGATAAACAGCACAAGATTTAATCTCATCTCAAATAGATTTCGCGAAAAGTCCACAGAGAAAAATTCGCGACTATTTCAGTAAAATTCGTTGGCTACGTAGTCTGCTTTGGATTTCCAAAACGAAATCGGTGATCGATCGATATAGTTAGACCTTTGGGAAGTACATAGTCATACTTAACAATCGATATTTCCGCAGGCTAAGTTACTAGATTGCTGTAATCTATCTATTCAGTGGCTGTAATTAATGCTAGTCCAGACTTCTGTTGTTGTATTATTTTCACTCACCATAAGCAATAGACGCAACCCCAGCAGTACAAAGACTCAGGCAGAACTCCATAGCAGTGAGCACGTGGTTTGGCAGCTCAACAGCCAGGGTAATGATGAATACGAGGGTCACAGGCCACACCACGCATCGAGGGATCTGGTAAGAAAAATGGTGAGTAACGATAAGATGTATAAACAAAAGTTATGAAATAAATCTTAAGTGCTAACTTCGCTCGCGCATAACCTTTTAGCGATCTGTCACTTTAAAATATTATAAATGAATATAAAGATCGTTTCGCTCGCGAATAGATTAATGCACCACAATCTTCTGTCTTCGCTTCGCTCGCGCACTGATTTTGACACTTTAAAAAGCGTCACAAACAATACTTCTTAACATTTTCTGGATAAGGTCTCCTCATCAAACTCCTAAAATTGCCTGCATCAAACCTGATCATCTCTTAATCTGGCCCTAGGTAAAATATACAAATCTAGGAAGCTGAACAGGACAGGCTGGGATGGCCTATATTCATTGTAGCCTATGGCTCTCAGAACTCTACTCTTTAGACAGTCAAAAACTTACAAAGCCCAAAAACCTCGCGACGTAGTACGCCGAACAACTGTAGACCCCAACCTCTCTCTTGAACAATGCCAGCTCCGCCTCGAAAGCATAGAGGGCGCTGTATGACAACCCGAAGCAGACCTCGCTGGTCATCAGCCATAGCAGACCCCGCATGTCCTGGATCCCACGCTGGATCGACCCTGAGACTCCCACGTAGCATGTGCCTATTACTAGTGATGAGGCTATCTGGAAAAATACATAACGCGGTAAAAACTTAGGTATATACTAAAATAAAAACATGTGTTGGAAAACCTCCCTTTAGGCGTAGGTACGGTAAAACGTTAGGCATGTTGTTGATGTTGTTGTTGGGGTAACATTATTATAGGTAAACCGCTTCATTGGCGGCGTCACGCCGTCACACCCCTCACGCAACCCGCTCTTGCCTCCCCCCGTGCCCCGGTACCCCTGTGCCCCTGTGCCCCCGCAGGCGAGGGCTTGAGACATACGAAGCGAGTTTTCTTTGTCTATGGTGTGAAATGAGATGTAGGTTAACTGCACATTCCAACACTGTGAGAAAGATAAGAATTATAATTGGACTTCTTGTAACCCGATTTTTATTATGGTGTTATCTGCATAATATCTGGTATTGCATGTTTGTTTTGTTTATATGAATAACTCTAATTCAAATTTTAAACTCAAGAAAAAAACATTTTGGGGCAGGAAAACACCCTTACAAAAGATTTCAACGCGCTACCCCCATAACTTTAATTTTCCATTTAATTTAAAACTTACCACATTTACAAAAAGTAGAAATAGCTGGCCCTTTATATCCCTTTTGAGAGTTAGAGAAGATCTCCAAAGTAACAAGTACACTTGTACCAACCAATTTCTTCTGTACCTAAAATTAAAACAAAAAGCAACTTTAAGCAAAGCTTTAAGTTTATTAGCATTTCCAAGGCAGGTGCTTCCTAAAAAAGTGTCACGAAAGAAGTTGAAATAAAAACTCAAAAACATAAATATTCTGGTCATCGTATAAGCCCACGAGCAATTACCTAACTCGTTTGCTTACACGTAAGCGGACACGTATATAGTTAATATTACAATCGTCATCTTGCCATCTTTTTAATCTTCTTTTTACCACTTCTTTACTGTATTTGCAAATTAGAAAATTCTCATGATGCCTACCACCACTCGAGATACAGGTTAATTCCTAGTTCGATGTTGGATGGCTGATTGCTGGTTACCATTATTGTAATTGAAGTGGAACAATAAACGTTTATTTATTTAAACGTTTATCTATATAGTGGTATTTTCAAAGCTTCGCAGTAAGGCGCTTTCATCAGCGCCAACAAATTAATCAGACATACTGACAACACAAAACGCCACATTACTTGTTATAGCTAGTATTCCAGTCATACAGCTTACAATCGCGATATCGTTCGTGATTACCTGCAGATTATGTAATTCCCCATCCCAGTCATAAGCAGGATTAAAATCTCCGACCGACATTTTTATACCATACAAAAACTAGTCTCCTTATGTCCGTCACATCTCAAAAAAACGTATGACGACCAATGGGCGTCTTATTTGACATTCTTATCTTTACAATTAATTACATTTAAAAAAATAGCTAAAGTAGCCGAATACATTAACGCTTTGGTTTTTAAATTTGAATTTATCATGTGGAGATGAAAACATTTGGAGACCGTAACTCATAATAAATTAAATATTCATTGGTTTTGGTAATATTAAATTAACGGGTAACGGATGGAGCACAGAAGAATAATGTTGAGTAACGCTACTTAGTGGAGCTTAACGAACTTTTGATGATCGTCAGGAGAACTTTTATAAAGAGATTACCTTGTAATTATTGTTATTATTTACAACTTTAGTCGTCCCGTTTTAAATTTTATAATTTAGATGAAACATTAGAAGTGTTTTGCTTCTACTATTGTGATTAAACAATAACTACGAAAAAAATTGAAGCTACGACCACAGCAGATATTTTTTATTTATTTTTATTTAAAGACTTTATTGCACAAATCATGGTGTACAAAGGTGGACTTAATGCTAAAATCATTCTCTGTCAGTCAAACATATTATATATTTCAGAGACGAAGCTTTTTGCTTGGTGCTGGCTAATATAATATCTAACGTTAGACATTCCTACGGAATGTAAAGTCCGTTTTTCTTTGCTTGTCTAATATTGTAAACAATCTTTTGATATTTTTTAAACTAATATCAGTGAATAAAATTAATTTTAAAATTAATTTGATCTAAATTTCAACGATGAATTACCTGTGTAGATTGTGAGTTTAGTTTTTAACTTATTTTAAAATTAATTATTTCGTTAAAAAGGATGGTCAAGATTGTTTACAATAATCGACAAACAAAGACAAACGGACTTTAGAAACGGTCATACTACGATCATGTTACTAACACCTTTTCGCTTAGGACCCCCAACGGTTACACGCAACTATACATTTTAGGTATTTTGCATTTTCTGAACAGATAAAATCTAAATCGATATCAAGACACATTTACAATTCAATAAAATAAGTATCTGAAGCAGATATATCTAGACATGTTATTGTTTGATACCTGCTGGGTTATTTACAAGTTTCGCTGGTAACAAGAGATTAGATGTTACAAAGTATAACGTATTTCTATTTTTAGGTGCCACATTTATGCCTCCTCCTCCTCATTTGCATATTAAAATTTTAAATAGATTAACCTTGTGCGTATAGCTCATAGTTGCAGACACATAATTTAATTATAAAAAATTGTTGTCGGAACAAGAAGAATTTTACTATCAATTATTAGAAATACGAACAGTAAAATCCAACTAATTTTAAAAGTAACCAATAAGATGCGTAACAAAACACAAAACAAAAGGCTGTAGCAAAATAGATTTTAACGATTCGTATTTTTTAAAATAAAATATTGGTTCCAACATCATCATCGCCATCATGCGTTAGAATTAGAATCAAAATATTTATTTGCATAAACACACGGTATATAGATGGTACATTACGAATACGCTATTCCAATCCTAATCTACGAGTATGTATAGTCTCATCTTCCGCTGACCATGACCTCAATAAGATTTCATCAAATCTACAAAAAAGCTCACCTGTTAACAGCACTCTTGGCAGACAATTTATTATCCTCGTCCAATTTGCAGCGTTCGTTGTAAGAGTTCATGATCCTCTGGGAGTTCTGGGACTGTTCTGTCCCACATCCTTCACTTAAGCGGGACACTGCTCGTATGTAAAACTCAGCTGGATTGTAGTTTGCGGGACAGTTGAGGTTGATGCTGAAAATGATAAATTATAGTTTTTTTTTTTGTTTAAAGTATTTGTATAAATATTTTCCTTCGGATATTGTGAAAGCAACCTCGCAACATTGATGAGGTCACGCAGCCGACGCGTTAAAAGAAAGCGCTTGTAAAATTCAACCGGCTTGTTAATGCTACGGTGGCGGAGTGGTATAGGCATACGCCCGGATAGCGTAAGACACGGGGTTCGATACCTCGTCTGTCACAGAGTCACGGTTGCTTTTTACAAGTGCAATTTGTATTATTAAATGATACATTCGTTTGTAAATACATTGTGTCAAATAGAATACAGTGTGTGTGAATGTCCATCTAAAATCTAGGGGCGCTCACTATTGAGTGGCACGCATTGATTCACGCAAACCCTTTGGTGTTTATGTCGCAGTCATCAGGTTAAATCACCTAGTTAATTGGATGCCTAGACAGTTCATTAAACGCTGGCATCCAATTAAATGGCTAGGCCAATGATTAATTCGACCAGGAACACTAAACTTTTAACAACTTGGCGTATTGATAGTTAGCCCTTTGAATATGACTGACTTGATTCAGCCATTATCATCATTATCAGCCAAAAGACGTCCACTGCTGAACATAGGCCTCCCCCATGGTATTTCTACAGCGACCGGTTGTGAGCGGTCTGCATCAAGTGTGATTCTGCGATCTTTACAAGGTCGTCTATCCATCTTGTCGGTGGACGTCCTACGGTGCGCTTTTGGTCGAAGGGTCCAATCTTGAAATTTTCTGAACTGATGGCCGTTGGGGCAGAAAAGTTCTACATTGATAGAGCCAAATAATTTATTTTTTTATCTACGATATTGTGATCCCAAGCAAGGTATGGCTGTTGATATTTGTAGCGTTTTGGCTTAAGAAACCTAGCTGAAAGAAGGTTCGACAATGTACCTTTTTTTGCGTCAGGAAAATGCTCTTATGCATACCCACCAACTGCGGGGGCAGTTGGGAGTTATGTGGGACTCCAGGCGTTGGAGCCCGTCTAGCCACTAAAAACCTAACGGCGTTCTCGTGTGCCATTAGTGAGGCAAGAGCTGACGGGACAGGCCCTGGGCTAAGCCCTGAGCATTCGTCCGCAGCTCTATCAATGTACCTTCATCAACCTTCGTAGCAAGTATTATCTATTACGGTTTTAGTTTCTATCTGAGGATAATATAGTCTTGGTACCGGATCTAAGGGTCCCGTCACATCAAACAACGCTTCGTTTGATGTGACGGTCGCCACGTGAAATGATACCTAATTTATTCTATTCAAATATGGATTATCCTACTACTATTATAAAGGCGAAAGTTTGTAAGTATGGATGTATGGATGTATGGATGTATGGATGTATGGATGTATGGATGTTTGTTACTCTTTCACGTAAAAACTACTGAATGGATTTGAATGAAACTTTACCACAATATAGCTTATACATCAGAATAACATATAGGCTACAATTTTTGAGGTTTCTAATGTGAAGTCGTAAAAAAACACATTTTTTGCGCTACTAGACGGGACGAACCTGAAGTCCACGCGAACGAAGTCGCGGGCAAAAGCTAGTAAGTAGTATAAATACAAACCTTTTAAACAATTCACTACATTCTTCCTGGCTGCCATGAAACAGCAGCCTCCCTTCCGCCATCAGCAGTACAGAAGTAAACTCTTTGAACAGATCGGTGGACGGCTGGTGGACAGAGCAGACTACTACGCGTCCACTGTTGGACAGCCTCTTAAGAGTGTCCACTACTAGTGCTGCGTTGTAGCTGTCCAACCCCGTTGTTGGCTCATCACAGATCAGGATTTGTGGACTTGATAGCAACTGGAAATTTATGACAATAAGCATAATGTGTTAACCTTATTAATATAATATACACATAATTCATGAATGTAAATTATAAATAAATGTTTTTTGTTTAAATATAATAATTGTCTAAAATTTTATAATGTTTATTTGTTAATTGGTTATTTTTTTTTATTTATAATTTATTTGTATTTTTTAATTTATTAATTTTTCACTACTCTACCCACAAAGACATCCGCTGAAAATCACCGTCGTGGTATGCGTTCCGCTGCTACGACTTATGCTGAGCGGGTGCCTTTTCGACTCGAGTAGTCTACCCAGTTCTGCATTTTTTTAATGTTTATTTTTTTCTCGGTCGAATAAATGTGTTTTCTTTTCTTTCTTATTATAGCTTAGCCGCTTAGAGTATGCTGTTTTGTCGTTTTCAATTTTGACACAAAATGTATAGGAGTTATGTCAAACTTCCTTACTTTAACGTTTTTTCTGAGGCTTTGTGTCAAAATTGAAAATTTCATAATAGCAATCTCTGTGTGGCTAAATTTTAAGACCCTAAACTGTTAGTCTATCTACCTACAGCTCAAGTCTTAACCGCCAACTCAAGGTTAAGATCCGGTAGAGGTCTCTGGCGCCTAACCACCTTAAGAGCGAAAACTGCTTTCACCTCGCGTCGTATTCTGTTTGAAGGGACGCCCGTTTTTGTGTTCAAGCGAGTTTCGTTAAAAGTGGTTAGGCGCCACAGACCTCTACTGTACATCCAGGCTTCAGATAGTTTTAAAATACATTATGTTAAACAGCTGATGTAAGTAGCAAACACTACATAGATGTTTTGACTATAAAAACTCGGTTTGATTTTGTTTACCTGGGTACCCAAATCGCGACCATGAATAAATATTGAGTTGAATAATTTAATTAATATTATTTATTTAGAGGGTTTAGTTGGCGTCACTTACCGATGAAGCCAAAGACAACAACCGCTTTTCGCCTCCAGAAAGTGAGCTTATTCGCGTTTGAGCGTGAGCTTTTAGTTTCAGCTCTTTCAGTAAGCTAGTCAGTATTATCTTATTGGCTGGGGTGTTACTTCTGCCAAGCTTCAGTTCTGCCTGCAACAAAAAAAAAAGTATAATTAAAGAGCAGAATATACCTATAGATATATAAACAAGTTAAAAAACAGGACATACCTACATTTGCAAACACCCTTTTGGAACAACACTATGTATGTATCATGTGTTTATGTTAAAGAAAAGTCTGCATGAGGTGCTCATAGCGCAGTGGTGGCAGCTCTTGGGTAGTAATTCCCGATTTTAAGCAACGTACGGCGCGGTCGTGTTTGGATGGGTGACCATCCCGACCATATAAGTGACGTAAGTCACAAGGATCTCCGTGCGTCGGAAGGCACCTTAAGACTTTGGTCCTGGCTAATATAGGCTTTAGCGGCTTGATAACATCTGACAGCAAGGTTAATCGATTTCCTTGCAAACACCCTACAGCAATCCGCACTGAGCCCGCGTGGTGGAATATAGCTAAAACTACCTCATAGTTGAGGTAAGGCCCTTGCCCAAGCAATGAAACATTACAGGCTAACTTTACTTTTTTTTACTGTATTGTATCCCGTCGTGATGAATCATCCATATGCAAATCTTCCTTTTTTACCTTAACCTGTCTGACTGAGGCGTGATTATGTGCTATTGACGTTGTAAAAATTGCACTAATAGTTTTATGATGTTTGCTGTCATTAACATTTTACAATGTTGCAAGAAATCTCTCGTAAACAGTGTATGTTTTGTTTGTTTTGATTGTATTGGGTTATCTCTTGTAAAATACTCATAAAATTTCAATTTTTAAAAGAAAAACGGGCAGTGAACTTCTAATTAGAGAAAAGTTACAGAAATAAATATTGTGTGTGACTTTCGGTGTGCGTACTCCTGCTTTGATGCCGAAAACGAAATAATAATGGCTCTATGAGTGTGTATAGTGAAGGACACCGCTGCCTTACCACTTTCAATCAATGTAATCGCTTTTGCACATATGAGACGACACGAGAAATAACACTTCAAACAAAAGATAACGCGAGGTGCAAAGGATATTGGCTCTTAAAACGATAATTTACAGAGATACAATAAATTATAAAGTTTCTTACCATAAAAACCAGGTGTTCCACCACGGTCAGCTGTTCCATAAAGGCGTCGAACTGTGGCAGCAGTTCTACGGAACCCTGTGCCTCTGACACCTCCCTCCCCCCCACTGTCACCTGACCTCTTGAGGGGAGGGTGCACTTGCCAGCTAGGGACACGAGAAAAGTGGTCTTGCCCGCACCGCTGTGTGAAGAGAAGTTCAGGTTATGGGTGGGCTTAAAGATATCTATTTTATATTTGTAACTAGTTAGTTACTTATTTCATCTGTTTAAGCCGAAACAATAGTAACATACAATACGAACTGCCTCGTTAGGTTTATGACAGTTCTTAGGCCACTTTCGAAGAGGTCCCAGAGCCGACTAGCACGTAAGATGAAAAGATTCTGAGTTTTTTTGTTAAATTTTCCCACTCATACATTGTTATTAATCCTGTCAAAAGTCTCACACGTTAAAACTTATAAAAATAAAAAGAGTTACATATTTACCTTGGACCTAGAAGTGCTGCAAATTCACCTTCTTTTATACATCCTGAAACTGAAAAGTACAAGGATACTACACGAAATTTTGTCGCCACGAAATAATAAACCACCTTCAGACATTTTACACGCAATTTAAGGTGAACATACACTCATCCGAGCCGAACGCGCCGAACGAATCGACCGCGAATGTTGTCTCATGAGATAGCGCTATGAGTGACAGCTAAAGGTGGGAGTGAGTAAGAAGATGTCCCGGCGATTCGTCCGAGTCGTCCGCATTATCCGCGCCGAATCTGATGACGTCATCCGAATTTGTCGAGGATTACTGGGGTTCCTACAGATTCGGACGATTCGGCGCGGAGAAGTGTGCGAGGTTTCATAAGATTTCATATAAAGAACTCAAAAATTCGGTTCGTTCGGCTCGTACGGCGCGTTCGGCTCGGATAAGTGTGCGTTCACCTTTAAAAGCACTTCACTACGTATTTACCAGGTAGAAACAAAATTAATAATTTGTGAATTTACCCACTGTTGTTAAGTATGACATTTCTCGGTTTTGTCACCTTTCTCCGCCACCACGACCTTTCTTCTGGAGTCCACACCGTAAGTCCCTTTATTGTCATAACCACTTTAGGCCCTTCTTCAGAATCTATACTCCTCTGAAAAGTACACTATTACTATGACACACATTTCTATTCCAATTTTAAGACATACACAATTATCTTTGTATCCTTTTTAGAAGGAAGATAGACATTTTGTAGACGTTTTTCTTATTAACTTAAAATGTATACTTGTGTAAAATGTCGATCTTTAAATAACGTAAATTCTAGCTTAGAAATAAGTAAGATGTAGTAAGGTAATTATATAGTTTAGTATCATAATATAGTTCAAACAAACATAACATAATTCGTGTTCCAAAACAAAACTGACTATTCAAAGTAATCAAAACTTACCGTGTCCATATCTATTTCCACAAAACTGTTGCACACAAAAATATAACAATTAATGAACCATATTTTTAATTATAAAATTAGTAATAACAACGTCTAATTGCCAGATGCACTCATTAGCTTTTGTGTGGTTTGTGACTGAGTAGCATTGTTTGAAAAATGATATTCACGATTTCTTATTTAAATGCTACTCTGTCCGTCTTTTTGTTAGTTTATTTTGTGTTATTTTCAATAAAAGAAGTGTTTGCTGCTTGTAGTTTGCATTTTTATCCGACTTTTCGAAGGAGAATGTTCTTAGTTCGTCACAATCTCGTCTTGCAACTGTTTTGTGTTTTTTTTAATATTATTATGAGTAACATAGGACAGCCAGCTTTTATTAACAAATCTGAATGATTTCTGAGTCCATATTGTATTTTTTATATATTTACAAAATATTTTTTACTTGTTTTAAAAATGCTACGTCACAAGTAGTGTCGCAGGCAAAAGATAGTCGTTTGATAGTGTACAACGTCGTACGTTTGTTTGAACAGGGATTTTAGTTCATTTGCCCTACTAGAGGGTATGGTGAGATGATTATAATCAAGTCAAACGAAAGACATTCATACATTTAATTAGGCAATGTTTGAAGAACTACGTTGAAATGTGGGATGGTAAACATGTTTTTTGAAAGTTGAATTTATTTTTACTTATCTTAAATCTTGCCATAGCAGACGCCATAAGCTCAGTAAATTGTGTGGCATCTGAAGAAAAGAAACAGTGGTTGTGTTTTTAAGAGCGAAGCAAATATCAGCTTACGATATCTTCAAATACGTTTCAGATAGTTGTTACGCCCGGGTAACGTAAGACACGGGGTTCGATTCCTCGTCTGTCACAGAGTCACGGTTGCTTTTTACAAGTGCAATTTATATAATTAAGTTTGTATAGTGACAAAAACACTATAAAAACCAAAAATCAACTCGATATCAGTTTATTAAACAATACCTTAAAGGCGTTTGGGAATTTTGTCATTTTCGATTAATATTGTGATCTAGCCATTTTTGATAGTTTCAATCGTGGCCATTATTTCCTGAATTGACCACTGATATATAAGCACTTACTGCCACCCTTATTAATTATTATCTCATTTATTAATTAAAGTACCGAGTAGAGTTTACGTTTCAAAAAAAACTTGCTGTTATAAGGCTTCATGAGGTCATTAATTAATGAAGATTAAAAAAGGAAGCAGACCCATTATCCCCAAGCTACTTTCAAGGCTAGCTAATTCAAAAATAGTAACAGTGTTTTTTGGAACTGGTCGAACTTGTTGGCATAGGCCGCGGTATGCGGCCCATAATTATGTTAACGTCTCATCTATTGCACAATGTTATAAAACAGCGAACTTATCTTGATAGTTTCTACGCTGAATGAATATGGCTTTGAATTTTTGTACTCTATTTTTACTTGCATCATAATTTTATTTTTGTTTTATAATGGTTTGTCGAGTAGAGTGCTCATTGCTCTCTCCATTGCCCTCTGCGCAACGCGTAGGCTTTCAGTTGAGTTCATTGTGAGGGTCGTTGTTTCCATCCCGTAAGTAAACACTGGCAGGACAAATTGGTCGAAAACTTTTCTCTTTAGTCTGAGTGACAAAGGCCAGGGACCATGGGCCAATACGCGCGGTAGATGCCGCCCACCACTTCGTTAGGTGGACGATATCCAGCGCCGCGCTGGACGGAACTGGATAAATATGGAGGAGGCCTATATCCTAAAAGGAGTAAAATAAAGGCTGCGATGGAGGGATGGATGGAATGGTTTGTCACTATACAAACTTTATATAAAAAATTGCACTTGTAAAAAGCAACGGTGTCAGACAAGAAATAGAACCCTTACTCTATCCGGGTGCTTGCCTATACCACTCGGCCATCGACACATATAGGCAATACAAGACAAAATAGGTATGCGTCCGGATAGCGTGAGACACAGGGATCTATTGTTTATCAGACACAAAATGTAAATGTGTTGTGTTGCTTTTGATTGCTTAACAATCTGCCAGTAAGTACTTGATTGAATAATCGTTGAAGAAAGCTTTTCTTTCTCATTTTTATTGTTTTTCTGAGTGGTAAGAAAAGGTATAAAAGGTTCGTACCTTATTGTTGTTTTCTGTCTAAGACTGTGACACTGCATCATTCTGATGTTTCACATCAGAATGATGTGAAACATCAATAAGTGGCATTCAATAAGTGGCAATTTCAATAAGTGGCATTTCTTCACATGAAGCTGTGCATTATTTACGTATCAACAACATAATGGGTGGTCATCTAACAACAAATTACGTCACAGAACTTGCTAAAGAACTTATAAATAGGTGATTAATTATTACCAATCGCCCTTATGTTAATAGTGGTGCATTAAATTATCATTTTAAATAATAACTAGTAATATTGCTTAACATGTCATGCAACTGGTTTCCCTGTTTATCAGGTTTGTGACAACAAATTAAACACGATTGGTTGGATTCAATGCCATAAGTAGACAGAACTTCAAAATATAAGCAGGCAACATATTATTAGCTACAAAACTAACTTAGGTGCATGTTTAATAATATTATCGTATCAATTTTCGGTAATGGCTGTCCCTCTCACGAGAGATAGGCCAGGTTCGCAGGAGATATTATTATAGTGCCCAGATGTATGCGAATGTCAGATGTTGTGTATTACAAATGCACTCCCTATTCTTTCACTCTCATAATTTGGTGAAACGGCCAACGGTTTTACGTGCTTTCTGAGGCACGGGGGTGTTATCACCACCAACTTCCTAACTCCGAGCAGTTTCCGAGTATTTTCAAGCCAGAAAAATCGACCTGGGATTCGAACCCGGGACCTCTTGGGTAGGTAGACCAGCGAAATAACCGCTACACCAACGAGTAATAATCATTTTGACAGTTCTCAGTATTCACGTAATTAATGAAGTACCTAGATAAGTGCAGGGTATAAAATATCTAGTATCATAACATGATCATTTACTATGTTCGAAGTCCCTGACACTAAATTTACATAATTAAAATACTATGAATAATTGCCCAGCATGCGTATATGATAGATGACTTAATACTAGCAATTAGCGGACCTTATACAATGACAGGTGATTTGCTAATTGGTCGATAGTCGGTGTGTTATTTACGAGTACGAGATGTGTTGCCTACCTATTCACTAGTTACTCCTTCTTTAGTTACCACAAATGATCCTGTCTGTGTTAAACACGAAAGAGGATCGCTAGGAATTTATCGGGACATATTGGAATGACTATAGTATAAGCAATCACCTTATATGGTCCAACAACTACCCCCGCCGTTCCCTATAAAAGGAGCAGCCAAGCCGCCGGCGCTTCACTTAGATTCGAGCGTTCGAAGCGTGCACATCGGTCGTGAAGTGTAGTGTGTTTTGCTGTTAGATTTCGGGTTTAGGTATAGGTTGATTTTGTTCCTCTGATTTTATTGTTTTTGTTAAAATTATCTTTAAACAAATAAATAATTAACCGCGGTTAGTAAACTTGTTTTTTTTTAAATATTTCTGCTTCTGATTTCCAAAATCAGAAGTGGGATAAGTAACTTTTTGCCCACAAAAAGGAGGAACAAAGTCTTGTGCACGTTTTCAATTTCGCGTGTTTGTTGATATGGCTGGCGGATCCAGTCGTAACGAACGTAGGTCGCGTCGTCGTACTCGCAGTCGTTCTAGCAATAGATCGCGTTATCGCTCGCGTAGCCGTGTGAACGCGTCGACGCATAACCGTCGGTCGCGGCGTCGTTCTCGTAGTGTGACACGAAGTAAAAGTCGGGTGCGGTCTCGTAGTACGTCGCGTCATGATCGTGTCCACCACCATCATCGTCGCGAGAGTAGGTCGCGGTCCCCTGCCAGGCGAAGTACCACGGATTCGTCTATCCATAATACGTTAAATTCAATCATGAATCGTTTAACGTCGATCGAAAACAGCTGTGTAACAGATAAAACAATAGTGCGTTGTGATCCCAGTGTTACGTGCAATATTACCGAGGGTGAATTGAACACGTCTCAATCAAATGTGTCCAGATGCTGCACACCGGAACCTCAGGCGAGTACTCATGAGACACGAACAAATAGTTTATTGAATACCCACACTTTTACACCGCAGGTGAATAATTCAGATTCAAATACATCAGACTCAACTAGGGCTTTAGTAGACGCTCTTAAGTCATTGCAACCCATTAGATCACAAAATTACTTTGTCTCAAACTTTGATCCCTCAATTCATAATATAGACGCATGGTGTGATGAGGTTGATCGTGCTCAAGTTGCTAATGGTTGGACGGATTATGAGTGTCTTTCGCGTATTGGGTCGTGTCTCAAGGGTGACGCAAAAATTTGGCTCAATGAATGGGTTACGGCAGAGCGTACCTGGACAAATTTTAAACGCGAGTTCAAACCACTATGTCCGCGAAAGTTAGATTATGCCAACATTCTTTTTGAAACTATGAATACTACGTCCGATAAGTACGCCACATATGCGGAATATGCACGTCGCACTCTTTTGCGTTTACGAATAGTTAACGGTTTAAGTGACGAATTGATGACTTTGATAGTGATCCGCGGTATAGACAACCCTCAAATAAGGGCTGCCGCGGCTAATGCGAATTTGAATCCAGAAACAATAGTTTCGTTCTTGTCAATCTATACCAAACCGGTTCGTAACAAACCTACCGCTCACATTTCAGTGCCGGGTAAGATTCTAAATCAGTCGAATCGTAGCGAACAAAAGTGCTTTTCATGCGGTCGTAAAGGTCACATCAGCCGTCATTGTCGTTCAAAGCCAAATTCAGATAAAACATCCTCCCCGGGCACCACGAACATTGTCACTTGCACTTATTGTAAGAAACCGGGCCATGTTGAGGAAAAGTGCTTTGCAAAAAGCCGCTCTCAACCGCGAAACGAGAGAAATGTGAATCTTTGCACGGATAATAATAATCTGAAAAACACCAGTGCAAGTGATATTGTTGTGGCTGTAATAGACGGCATTCCTATGGATACCATTATTGATAGTGGTGCGCTTAACGTGTCACTCATTTCGTCAGACGTACTGAAGTACCTTCCGTGCCAACCAAGGTCCACCCATTGTGTTCTCAAGGGAATAAGTGACAAAGAAATAATAGTCACCGCTTACGTGACCGTCACCCTCGAATTCAGTCAAGTTTCGATAGAAGCGGATTTACTCGTGGTTCCTTCTTCGTGTATGAATGCGCCGATCATCGTAGGGACTGACATACTTAATCGTGACGGTATCGTGTATATTCGTACTAAAGACAAGCAATATTTGACTAGGTCTGATGATTCCTTGGTTCAAGTTAACGCCGTGCAGCGTCAGCAATCTTTTGAAATAAACACGCCCCTTAAGGGAGAAGACCACGAGTCATTATTAAAAGTTATAAATGAGTTCTCGGAGTTCTTTATCACTGGTACCGCTACCACTACGGTCAATACGGGTAAAATGAATATTCAACTAACGGATACAACCCCAGTCGTTTACCGTCCTTATAAACTTTCGTATGATGAAAAACTCCGAGTTCGAAAAATAATTGACGATCTCTTGGAGAAGGGAATCATCCGGGAGTCAAATTCAGAGTATGCGAGCCCGATTTTACTCGTAAAGAAAAAGGATGGTTCGGACCGTTTGTGCGTCGATTTTAGGGCACTGAACCGATTGACTGTCAAGGATCGGTATCCGCTACCCTTGATAGATGACCATATCGATCGGCTGGGGAACTACAAGTACTTCACCAGCCTCGACATGGCCACCGGATTCCACCAGATACCGTTAAATGAACAGTCAATTCCACTCACAGGGTTCGTTACGCCGGAAGGGCATTATGAATACGTCAAAATGCCTTACGGACTAACGAACTCACCTATCGTCTATCAGCGCATCATCAATAAAACCCTCCAACGCTTTGTAGAGGCAGGCCAGGTCCTAGTCTACGTTGATGACGTTCTGATCATGAGTTCCACGATTTCTGAGGGTATTTCCCTTCTAAGAGAGGTTCTGCAAACTCTCACTGACGCCGGATTCTCAATAAATCTTCGGAAGTGCTCGTTTCTGGCTACGGAAGTTGAATATCTAGGGCGAGTTGTCAGTCAGGGTCAGGTTAGGCCGAGCCCACACAAGGTCGAAGCTCTCGTAAATTCACCGGTCCCCGAAAACGTACGACAGGTGCGTCAATTTTTAGGTCTCGCGGGGTACTTCCGGCGTTACGTTAAAAACTATGCCACACTAACCGCATGCGTAGCACGATTGACTAAAAAGGACGTTGAGTTTCATTGGGGTTCAGATCAGGAAAAAGTTCGTCAAACATTAATTGAGATACTCACTAACAAGCCAGTTCTGTCTGTCTTTGATCCTCAGCTCCCCACTGAAATTCATACGGACGCGAGCAGCGCCGGTTATGGCGCAGTCTTGTTACAAACGCACGGTGACGGTAGCAAGCACGTGGTGGCATATTTCAGTAAAGCCACGCAGGGTGCCGAAAGTAAATATCACTCATATGAGTTAGAGACGCTGGCGGTCGTCAAGGCATTGCAACACTTCCGCCATTACCTTGTGGGCTTACAGTTTAAAGTAGTTACTGACTGCAATGCCTTGAAGGCCACCGAGCGTAAGAAAGATCTGCTGCCACGTGTTGCGCGTTGGTGGATTTACCTCCAAGATTTCCACTTCACGATTGAATACAGAAAAGGAGTAATGATGCCACACGCGGACTACCTTAGCCGAAATCCTTCAGTTGTTGTAGCGAACCAGGTTTCAAGGCCACGTAACTGGGCACAGATAGCACAGTCCGCGGATAATGAGACACAGGGGTTACTGCAACAGTTGAGGGATGGTGAATTAGACTCGACACGTTATGTTGCCCAAAACGATATTCTGTACTACCGATACTCGCCAGTTGGCGAGGACGCCCGCCTTCTTTGTTATATTCCCAGGGGGCATAGACTCAGTTTGTTAAGAATATTCCATGACGAACACGAACACATTAACTCTGACAAGACCCTTGACTTAATTCTTAAACATTTTTGGTTCCCGGGACTCCGTCAGTTTGTTAACAAATACATAGCACACTGTTTAGTTTGCATTTCGAAAAAGAGGGTTCCGCGAGCTCCAAACCAGAATATAACATCTTGGGAAAAACCCGACACTCCTTTTCATACGATCCATATAGATGCTCTGGGGCCTCTCCCCACGTCTAATGGTTATAAATTTGTATTGGTGATCATTGATGCTTCAACAAAGTTCTGCCTTTTGTATCCGATTTACCGACAAGACGTAGGTGAGTTAAAGCGGGCTTTTATGCAAGCAGTTTCGTTGTTTGGGGTTCCAAAGTTGATAGTAACCGATAGGGGACGAATGTTTGAGTCTGGGGATTTTGTGACTTGGGTTAAGGAATTGGGTAGTGATTTACACTACATCACACCTGAAATGCACCATGCGAACGGTCAGGCGGAACGTTATATCCGCACCATCCTCAATATGCTGCGGATTGAGGTGAACCACAAAGCCTCCTCATGGTCGGAAGCCTTATGGAAGCTGCAGTTAGTACTCAACATCACGAAGCAGAAGACCACTCAGGCCTCGCCCCTCAATCTAATGATTGGCACGGACGCAAGCACTCCAGTGATCCAGAGCCTTGTTCGTGATGTCGCTATTGGAGGCACTAATCCTAACAGAGAGGCGCTGCGTGAGATGTGTCGGAACCGAGCGAGAGGGTTGATGACAGTGAATCAACAACGACAGGACGACTATGCTAACCGACTAAGACGCCAGCCTCGCCAGTTTAAACTTGATGACCTGGTATTTGTCATCAAGTACTCACAGTCTACTGGAAAACTTGACCCAGGAATGCGTGGACCTTACCGGGTTGTGAAAGTTCTACCGAATGGCCGGTACGAGCTCAAGTTGCTAAGTGGCAGCTATGGGAAGACCACGCAAGCAGCGGCACAGTACATGGTGCCTTGGCGTGGCGAGTGGTGCCCTGAGTCATGTGCAGCCTTCTTTGAGGGTATGTATGAGTTTTATTTTTAAAAGAACTACAGGCTTGCGTAGCCTTGGCGTTCCCTCTTAAGACTTCAGGTTTAAAAGCCTTGGCGTCTATTTCTGAACTACAGGCCTGCTTGGTCTTGGCGTTCACTGGTAAGACTTCAGGCTCAAGGCCTTGGCGTCTATTTCTGAACTTCAGGCTCATAGCCTTGGCGTTCTATTGTTGAACTTCAGGCACTTTGCCCTGGAGTTCGCTGAACTACAGACGTATTGTCTTGGCGTTCGTAGGACTACAGACATACTGTCTTGGCGTTCGTGGAACTTCAGGCATATTGCCTTGGCGTTCTTGTGTGAATTTCACAGATGGTGGCGGCGACCAGGCAATTGGGCTTGAAGAGAATCTACTGCTACGAAGGAAAACGCCTAGGCTTGGTTTGTCGTTTTAAGAGACGTCTCTGCTTTTATTTAAAGAGTGATGAATGTGTGATTTCTGTGAGTGTATGATAGATGAACTTTGAATTGATTGAATGGTAATGTGCGAAATGTTTGTAAGACTGGGTGTGTCGTCACTAAGATTAACTAGATTTCTTATGACTACTTATGGTTTGCAGATGAGAATGATCGTGAATCTGCGCCACAGGAGAGCACACCACCTCCAAGGTCAGGTCTTTCAATGCCTTCCTTGGATGAAGACTCAGACCTCGGAGCTACTGACGTCGCTGGTCCCAGTGGCTTGACGCGGCAGCCTGAAGTCGGACTCTCAATGCCACTACTAGATGAAGACGACATTGAAGAAGATGGCGCTGAACCAAGCGGCACTCACTAAGAAGCTCGTGTCGAGGACGACACTATGTCAGGAGAGGCCGTATAAGCAATCACCTTATATGGTCCAACAACTACCCCCGCCGTTCCCTATAAAAGGAGCAGCCAAGCCGCCGGCGCTTCACTTAGATTCGAGCGTTCGAAGCGTGCACATCGGTCGTGAAGTGTAGTGTGTTTTGCTGTTAGATTTCGGGTTTAGGTATAGGTTGATTTTGTTCCTCTGATTTTATTGTTTTTGTTAAAATTATCTTTAAACAAATAAATAATTAACCGCGGTTAGTAAACTTGTTTTTTTTTAAATATTTCTGCTTCTGATTTCCAAAAATAGTATATAGAACAGAATAGTTCTAGATTGGAGACCCTTCGACCAAAGGACGTAGGACGTCCACCGCCAAAATGGACAGACGACTTTGAAATATCTCAGGATTACACTGGATGCAGATTGCTTACAACTGGTCGCTATGGAAAGCCGTGGGGGAGGCCTATGTTCAGCAGTGCATGGCCATTGCCTGCTAATGATGAAGATGATAATGATGGTCTTTCATGTATCTTGTCCGGTCTTCGGAGTTGTTCAATCATAAAACTAATATTCTTAGGACTTTTTTTCTAAATGTATGTGTTCAATAGAAAAAAAAAACTCAACACTTGTCTCTAAATATTTTATTGTACATCAACAATCGCTCGTCCATAAGTAGATAATACTAAACACTACTCTAGAAGGTACGTTGTCACATGACTTGCATCACCATGGCACTTCTCTCCAATAAACAATGCTTAAATAATAGAAAAATACAAAACAACATTTTGTTCATTCGTTGTTACAAAAATCCTCTACTTTGTTAGCTACAAAAATTTTAATTTTATACACATGAATGTCATATAAAACCTAATGCAATAGTCAATACTCATAAGCACGAAAACATAATTATACAATATAACAAAAAATAAAGCAGCGTTTGTTCGAATATTGTTCAACTTTGTTCTTCATTACTAACATTATGTATTTCTTCAAATTAAAAACAAATCATATTATATTTTCTTATACAATAATACATAAACCCTAGCTACTCTTTGTAGAAAAACGCTATAGTTACTATTAAGTTACATACTTTCTGAATAAATAATTTCCAACTTGATTGTACAAAAATTACTTTTTTAACTAATACGAGCGAGACATTATAAAGATTATTAGTTAACATCTTTTAAATATTAGTTTAAGAAAAAAATGTTAAGTGAATAAGGCAAGCATGTTAAGATTTTTAATTAAAATCACGAATTAAATTATCAAATCAACATTAACTCGTCAAGTATGTGTGAACGAGACACAATAGAAATTCCATTATTATGCGACTCCCGGCAGTCGTTTGATACCTGACTGATTAATCCCAAAATTCTCGCATGCTATTCAGCTAGCTGCACATAATTTTCTCCATTAATTAGAAATAAACAGTTACTTATTATAAATTCGATTATGTGAGGCACTTAAGATTTTACTGATTAAGGTCGGTTGCAGACGATTTTTAATTGAATTAATGGATAATGTAGAAGAGCCTTCTACATAAAAAAAAAAACATAATTATTTGTATTATAGGTACTGTGTCTGCGACCGGCCTACGTTTAACCAAGTGAGCGGGCACTACGCGGTGCAAAAGTTTATTTAAATATTTATTATATACTACATAAAATAGAGAGTAACATTAGTTCCGGCTTTATTGGTCCGTATATTCTACGATTTGTGTTTAACCGTTATAACTAAGATCGCTTTATTTACAAAGTTATAATAGCGAGACAAAAATCAGGATTAGTTTTCGTAAAATCCAATTGACTGGTAGTTACAGAATTCACGTGTGCTAAGATACGCAAATTTACAAAATCGGGAAGTGGTATTTATTTGAAAAAGAAGACAAGAACACTTTAGACAAAATAGCACACATTTTACATACATGGTCAAACCAATAAACGAATAAGGATTAGCAATGGACGGCTGAAAAATATACCTCATTCGGACTTTTTTTATTTACCGGTTTTGTTAAAAAGTATTTTGATAATTTGACACGACTTACAAATATTTTCATCATGTAAGTAACGCCCTTGAAATCCATACTAATATATTTCGTAGATTCATAAATGACGTAATCGCCATTTCTCAAGAGAAGAATTGTTGACGAATGACTAATTAATTAGTACGTTAATTTGTCTGAAGTGTCAACTTATCAATAACCAATAGGGCAAAAAATAATAATCCTGTCCTTGTCAATTTTGATCATGGCAAAGGAGGGTCAACCCTATCAATTAGTAATTAATAAAACATATTATATTCAAATTACGTACTCGTAGTGGGCAAAGTGATGTAATTTATTGAATATACATCATAATCAATCATTTAACGAAAAGTGGTATGTACTTATTTCAGCCGTCCTTAACAATTACATTCATTCAAATAAGGAATAAGAAATCAAAACTCCAGATCCCTCGTACTGGCAACAAACACAATAAATCAAAGCTGTACCTGGCAACTTCGTCATTCAAATATGGAATACAAATATGGCGTCAGGAACGTCAGCACGCGCAGGATTTTGACGAGCCTGCGCGTGAGTTTTCCCCGTTGGCGATCTTGTGCTCGAGGCCGAAGCGTTCCGTGTCTTTGCTATCGCTACTTTGGAGCAATTTGTCGTTAAGGAGAATCTGAATTAAAAAAATAGCATTTATTTTAAAAAGTAACATTGAACTTTTGAACTAAGAAGGGACCACGATTCATTTTACAAACAGATTAATGCATTTTTAAAAATAAAAATATACGTATAATATGGTATTTACACAATGTATTTACGGTTGACGAAAGAATCGAAATCAAGTTAGGTAATAAAATAATGACATGGAATTCAAAAATATAAATCTATTTTTATTGTGGCAACTTTAACAGTGAGTATAATTTACGACCCGCCCAAATTAGCATAGAACACACTAATTATTATGGTCGTGAAATATTGGACGAAAATATACTCATCGAATTAAAATACCACTTCAAGAACTAAAATCGAGGATCATTTAACGAATATAAACAACTTTCTAAATTCTAAAAGCAAGTAGCATGCAGCTTGACAAAAAGAACGAAAAATTCAACAAGCTTCAGCTTATAAGTAGGGTTGCCAAATTACTGTTGTGTGAATGTTACATTTACACCAGCCATGATTCAACTGAAAAATAATATGATTAATATGCATTAATAGATGTGATTTACTGCTACAAAATAAATAAACTGACTACATGTTTTAATTTAATAATCTTAGAAAGACTTTATACTTTTACTGCTATTTTCATTGCTAATTACTGCAAATTAGCAATGAAAATAGCAGTAAAAGTATAAAGTCTTTCTAAGATTATTAAATTAAAACATGTAGTCAGTTTATTTATTTTGTACCTTAAATACTGATTTAAGGTAAACAAAAGTAGATCTCTGTATGGATTTTTGAACCGTGTATATTTGGATAACTTCTTATATAGTCAAGCTGGCGTTTAAATTAAGTTTCAAAGTTGGTGACCCTAAAAGATCGTGATATCAGAGGTATGCACATTAAAAGTCGATACATCTCGAAAACAAAACTAGTTCTAGGTAAAAAATGACTACATTTTGGATACTATTGCGCAACCAAGTTTACGAAACAAATGTACAGCCATCCACAGATGTTTGTGAATATTCCTTAAAAAAACTTTATTCCACAAAGCATAGTGTACAAATGTGGACTTAATGCTAAAAGCATTCTCTGCCAGTCAAACCTTTAGGTCATTATGTCTAATACACAAATGAAATAATCTTCTATAGTTATTTAAAAATAAAGATGTTAATTGCACCACTTAAATAGTTACAACACGATAACAGGTGGACCGATTTTTATAATTTTTACTTTGTTTAGATTTATCTTAGTCCCGATAGAAAAATAACCATTACACGGGGCCGGGGCGGGACGGGATCGGGACGAAACGAAATTTGCTGGGACCACTAGTAATACAACGGAAGAACGAATAACAATCAACACAATGAATTCATATCACATTTTAAATGAAGAAAGTTCACGAGGGAATTAAAATATAAAACCGTCCAATGAAGAACTTTCAATACTTTCTACCCAAAAAAGATCAAATTATACATATTTGATATAGTATATATTAGATATAGATTATAGTCATATCCTTTTATAACGATCAAAATTAACGCAAATTAATACATCGTTTTATCTGGTCGACAGTACAAAAATCACAGCTTATAAATTATGCGGATATTATTATAAAATTGGCAATGGTGATCAAGATAAAAACAGAAGTGAATGAGTGATTAACATAATTTATATTTAATTAAGTAACATTTTGAGCTCACCGTTGAAAGAATTCTAGTCATAAGCCTGATTTAAATGTTCATTTGGAAACAGTCGATTAGAGTTTACAAAAAACCTATAGCAAAAAAGCTTTTAACTTTAGTTTACTAGCAAAAAATTAAAATGCGAAATGTTCAAGAATATTACAAAGTTATTATATTAAAGATTTTCTATCTGGTACGCTATATACGAGTATTTCTATATGGTACGTCTCGTAAAAATAGAGAAGAATGTAGCCCTAGACTAGATTTAGTCTGTAATATATGTTTTGTAACACAGAATATTTATTGGATCCAACAAGTATCTTGCATTGGAGTCACGATCTTAAACACGTGAAAAGGCCAACTGAAGAGAGAAAGAAATAAAATAACATGGGAAATGTTCACTAGATACAGTACGGGCGTAGGCGGTTTACCTAGCATTTAAGTCGTACGTTTTGTTCATACAGCTATATTTACTAAGCCTGTAGGGAAATTCTCACGTAACAACCGCAGAAATGCGCTTATAACCAGGTATAAGCTGTGATATAATAACATTGCTCATAATTGGATCAGTATTGCCTTACTCTAATAAGTGCACGGCCTCTTTAGATCGATTTCGTTACTATTTTTTATACACGATATCCAGGAGTTATGTGATCGATTTTAAAGTTACCAATCGGATATTTTAAGTTTGAGCTGTTAAAATTTTAACTGAGAGCCAACAGAATTTTAGTTCACATGGTATTTGTAGCACCAGGAAGAATATTCCTTAGTTCGAAACAAGACAATTGATGTATTTATTTGTTTATTTAGTTTTGGTTTAAGAGTGATATGACAGTCTGGAGATTCTCAGATTTTACCGAATTTGTCAATGTGTGTGTGCGATTTTATATGTCCGGGACACAAAAAAATGTTTACTGTAATTAAACAATTTTGATACTTTATCTCTAGGTAGTAGGCTATGCGTATGATGAACATAGAAAATGATGGTCATGTAAAAGTCGATATGATAAATTAATGTTATACCATTTTTTTTAAATTTAAAATACCAATTACGAATACATTGAATACCGGAGGTGTACCACGAAAAACGAAATCCGCCAATACGCTTATCGTTTTTCGGATCCGAAACATTTTTAGTATGCGATCCTTACTTACTACGAAGTGCTTCGGATTCGCAAAACGATTATCGTATTGACGGATTTCGTTTTTTGTAGTAGGCCTCCAGTTGGAATCAGAGCTCGCGTCAATTCCGTTCACGAACATTTTCGTTTTGATACACAAACGTACAGTTATAATAATGTAAAAAACTTACAGCATAGAAAAAAACGATTTGCATCCAAAGGGTGAAGACATATAGAGGCGGGTAACACGTACCGACCTGCACCGACTAACCAGTGTTGGCTATTTCATGGAATTGAAATGCTTTATAGAGACTCTTCCGACTCAAGTCTTGATTTGAATCTTCTTTTAAAACAATATTCTAGTGTCAGCCAAATAAAGACCATTAGGATTTTTGTAACGAATTTCTAAAATATTGCGAGATTAAAAAAAGATGACTTGGCACATCACTAGACAGTCGGTACAGGTTCCTACGGTACCGGTTATCTGCCTCTTGATGTCTTCAGAAACGGGGACTATGGGTTATTGGTGGATGATACCGTTGGTTCTGCGCTTGATCTACCACGCGTCATACCAGCTGGATGCTATGAGAATTTAACACATAAATGCTTTTTAGTGTAACGCTGTTCTTTGATATGATTTGTATTTTGATATATGAAACTGTCACAAGTTATTATAGCTGTCATTCAGAAAATGTAGTTTAAGAAGATTTCGATCAAGATTTCAAGTATTTCATGTACATAACAGATGATAAATAATATAATTTTTATTTAATTATTTGGTTTACACTGGTATTATATCATTTTGTCCATAAACATTTTTCAATAATGAATTATTATATGAATGTGGACTTGAATAGAACCATGGAACTTCATGGAATTTGCGTTCAATTTGAAAACAGGTTCATATTAACTACATACACATCACATGAAACGTTTCTATTAAAACAAGCGTTTAACTATACAAGTTTATAGTTAGGTTGTGGTTGTAGATTGTGGTAGATAGAAAAGTCATGTTAAATAAGCAAAATATCACCCTATTTATTTAGGTTGAAACCATTGAAATATTGTTACTAGCGTATGGAATTGGGTTCCCTCTATCTGGCAGAATCTTTTTGTTCCGAAAGTCACTTGGCATAACACACTTGGCATAATTTTCTTTAGTCGAATATTATTCAGGCAGAATTTTCTATTAGCATAATTATTGTTTGGTCGAATATTTATATTCCCGAATTTACAATGGCATACTTTTAAGATAGCAGAAATTTATAAGGCATAATTACCTTTGGCAAAATTTTACTTTGCATACTTTCGCTAAGCATAATGTTTATTTGGCATAATTTGACTAAGCATACTATGAAGAAAGCAGAATTTCGTTTAGAATAATTTCACTTCGCATATTGCTATTTCTTTTAAATAGTATTTTACCCTAAAATTGAATTAAAAAGTAATTAAGTTGTGGTACAAAAGTTAGTGACAGAAACGAATCGGTGCAAAACCGACTCCACGCAGTCTTGTTTGCCCCACCCCTAGAGTGTAATTCAAAATCGCGTAGGCGCGGAGGGGCGAGGTAGCCCGCGAGCTGAGGAGCAGGTGGGGAGCGAAAACCATCTGCGACGATAAGCTCGCGTGGGACTGCCGGAGCCCCGCAGCGCCGGAGCCGTGACAGAAACCATGCATGTTGCATGCTTGCTTGCTTGCTTGCTGCATGCTTGCTTGCTGCATGCTTGCCTGCATGCTGCATGCTTGCTTGCTTGCTGCATGCTTTGCTTGCTTGCTTGCATGCTGCATGCTTTGCTTGCTTGCTTGCATGCTGCATACTTGCTTGCATGCTGAATGCTCGCTTGCATGCTGCATGTTTGATTTGCCATGCATGTTGTATGTTAGTGTTGCTAAGATAGAACTACTTGGGATACACAGAGAAATAAAAACCATATGATAGTTCTGCTTTGTAATGATTTTAAATATGAAAAATATGCCAAAAGACGATTCGAACTGTGAACTTTCTGCGATAGGATGATTCTGCCTATTAATGACTATATATACGAATTGTATGCCACAAGACGATTCTATCTGTGAACTTTCTGCGTTAGGATGATTCTGCTTTAAGACTATTATGAATATTAAATTTCTGCCTAACGATGATTCTAGCTTACACGATTATGCGTTTTGAACGTCTGTTAAATGAGTGAATGCTAATTGATGTTCTGCGAAAGGAAGTTTATGCTATTTGACGATATGCCAAATAAAATTATGACAGTAAAAATTCTGCGAAACAAGGTAGACCCTATGGAATTAATGCCATGAACAAGTCCCACGCAGTATGGAATTGACGCCAATGGCCAATGGTACGTACGTACAAGTGCGTATTAAAGGTTGTGGAACTAAATAACGCCTCTATACGGTCCATATAAAGAAAAACTGTCCTTTTACTTTTTGTCGTCCGTTTATTCTTATTCAAAATCCAAAGCACGAATGATGTTAGAAAATTTATAAACACACCATTCTCTCATTTACTACTCAAAGTCCAATACTTGAAACAAAATCCCTTATTTGTCTTTAATTTTGTTGGGTTAATGGTCACTTCACCGCCATACTATTTCAATAAAACCGACTTTAAAAACAAAATACATTAAAAAGTATTAAATTTTTGGATTAAAATTTTGTTCCGGAGCGAAATCAAGGGAAGGGTGTTTGACCTTTTGATATTGCTCTTTAATAAGCTTCAAAATATCTTACCTAAGTTCCGGCGTCATAATCACTGAACTCCTAAGCATCAAGGAGTTCCACTATCAGCTCAGTTCTACAAAATAGTGACTATCAAACGTAAAGACATGTCAACATTGAGATACTTGTACAAGAACACTATACGCGCCTTTTAGATTTAAGGGTTTCCCTCGATTACACCAAGACCCCATCATCAGTTCCGCATTTGGCCACAATGGGACCAATTAAAAGTTAAACCCTATAAGAAACTGAAAAAAAATCTAATCTGTCAACAAATCACTGAGATATGAGAATGATATACATACAAAAAAACATACAATCTAATTGATAACCTCCTCCTTTTGAAATCGGTTAAAAAATAACTATTCGCCAGCATACACACAATATCAAAAAATGTACATTCATTATTACTCAGTTATCCCGTACGGAACGCGAGTCTGTTTTACCCGTTGCCAGTTTTTGTGGATGTCCTAGTGGCCCCAGTAAACTTTGTTTCGTATCCAGCCTCAGCGCGCCCCAGCTCCGTTTCATAATAACTTAAGGGGCAAGAGGTAAATACCAATTCAATAAAGTAAATGTCATAAAAATCGGTCTACCGTTGTTGAACTATAAAGTAGTGTTACTGATACTACTTTATTTTATATAATTAAGGTTATTATTTGCAACCCCATACTTAATACGCAATAGAATTGGTACTATTGTATATTCTTGGCCTAATTAATTTAGTATTTGTCTAAAATTGGCATTTAACTGTTTGGTGATAGAAACAGTTTGCTCATCATGTACCACAATTTTATTTTGTGGAGAATTTATTATTGTTATTTTTGTCGATAATTTTGGTCCTAGTGTCTGCACATTTTGTTTGATCAAGTTTCGAAAATACACATTGTACATGGTAAATGATCTTCGTTATAACTCATGAACCTCTTGAAATAGTCGCCATACATACAAATCTTTCTTGTTTATAGTATTAATAAGGATTACTTTATATGCAAGTTTACATAATATTTATTAATCATTTAAATACAACTACAAATCGTTATAAAAGAACGAATACTTTTGTTATAATTAGAGACCATCGATGATCCAAATGCACTATGTGGCTTTATGCCTGTTGCATAAAGCCTCTAAGCGAATTGGTCGCCGTATAAAATTTGTGCAAAGCGTGATATTTTCAAATTTGGAATGAGTATCATACACGAAATAAAAGACTAGCAGCGAAGACAACGAGCGACACACCCTTCCCCTCCGAGCGCTCGGCGCTGTCTGTCAAATTTCGATCGAAGATGAACGTCCGTGACAGCTCCAAATCTCAAATTTATAGGTTACTTTAGTAAGATATTTTGAATATGTTGTACAAGATAAAATCAAGAATTTAGATGCTAAGACAAAGATAGGAACCTCTATAACATTGTTTTATCAAATAACACAGAATAAGTGCAATGAATCTCAGAGATAATCGCCTGTCTTTAGGTGCGTATTTTATGCCAAAACATGGTTTCAATTTTGTCTTCATTTGGAATAACCAGAGCAATAAATAAAAAAAACAGAGTCTACACCTCGTAGACGAACGTATTTCCCTTCAAGTTTATGTTATTTCGATAGCTGATGTCAACAACTGATCTAGAAAAGTGTACCAGAAAAACCGTCAATTTGGCTTCTATGATTGCAAATTACAGGCATTTTAAAGATTGAATTAAAAATTCAGAGTCTACATCTTATGTAGATAACTCATTTCTACACAAATCAGTCAAAAAAAGTAGTCAGTTAAGTCATTTTTGGGGAGAAAACTGCACTTGAACTGTGTTAGAAGGTAGGTGACAGCAGCCTTAACTAAACTAGTGTGGCCGCATGAATGTATACCAACAAGTTAGAATTGCAATATATTTTGTAGTAAATTAAGACATAAAAGATGAAATAAGAAACCAAAAATTGCGCACGGGCGGGTCTCGAAGTCGAACCAGCATCTTTCTGGCTAACCGGGCCAAATGCTCTTCCAATTGAGCTACTGTGCTGGTCGGGCAATCGTACCTTAATTCAGCACCTCGACAACAATGATTTCGACACATTCAGAGGATGGTGATATCAGACAAGTATCAGATTCAGACCACAGCGGGCCGTATGGACAGGATTAAAAAAGGAAAGTACTAATATATTTATCATAAGGCCTAAATATTCGTAAGTTGCTGCTAGCTGCTCACAAATTTTGTAAGAACAGAAATTGTAAACATATTGATGTCGAAGAAATATGTTTTTGTTTGTAGTCAGTGATCAAATGTCCTTACCTTATTAACTAATGAGCGCGCAGCCTCCTCAATGTTGATATTTTCCTTGGCGGATGTCTCGAACCAGCCAGCAAAGCCTTTTTCCCGGCAGTACTCTTCCATTTTCGCTGGTGAATTAACTATACCCTCTTTCTGCTGGTCACACTACAAACAAAAATGTCATGAATTAACTTTGGATCTCTGGGGTAGCTGACGGTTTAGAAACGTTTTGCTATAACAGATGTTTCTATAGCTAGCTTTCAGTTGCTAGTAGGTTTCACTCATAGTCAGATTTGAACAAGTTTGTGCCTTTCAAATATTGTAGATGATTACTATTTTCGGATTTTCAGCTTACGTACAATATTTCAGATGTCTTGAGTTTTTTTGAGGTTAAAGTTCTAGGCCCACTACACCGTACCATACCATGGCCGTGCTAGGAGCGTATCAGCCACAAAAAGCAACACGACACGCACTACTTTGCAGCTTTGCCCACTGAACGAATCTACAGCGTTCTGTCTCACCGTTATATGGAGCGAGAGCGTATTTTGCCGGTGCCGACATGCTCCGTGCATGACACGCGACGGTGTTTGTCGGTGAAGGACCGAAATAGACCGTCTATTTGGAACAGAGTCATACTTTTCAATACTTTTTTTTTTTGCCTGACACGTTCCTAGTACGGTCGTGGTATGAAACCTATAAGAAGAACCTGCATTTCAGTAGAATGTGGTATTCATTGTTTCTTTACTCTTTTTTTTAACTGCCTCTGTGGCGCAGCGGTTAGAGGGTCGCATTTTAAAGCGACGGCTGCGCCAGAGGTCCTGGGTTCGATTCCCGGGTCGGGCCAAAAAATATGTACCTGAGTTTTCTGTTTAGAAATTCTCAGGGAAGCCCGGAGTTTGGAAGTTGGCGGTGTTTCACCCCCGTGCCTCGGAAAGCACGTAAAGCCGTTGGTCCTGCGCCTGATCTCTCTCCGGTCGTGTCAGATTGCTGTCCCATCGGGCTATGAGAGTGAAAGGAATAGAGAGTGCACCTTTGTTAGCGCACACATTTGTGCACTATAATATGTCCCGCGCAGTCGGTTGGTCCTTGTGACTGGCCACCGTAGTCGAAATCGGCTAGGGGGACTATTATATTACTCTTTTTTTGCTTCTCTTTAGCAGAGTCAAAGCGGAATCCCTTCACCACACTTCACATCTCATTCTCAGTCTTACCATTCATCCAAGGTCGTACCTTATTGGCGAGCAGTATGCACGGTATAGGCGACCCGTCAGGCAGTTGAACCTTGGTGTCTAGATCGTTCTTCCACTTGACCACCGCGTCGAAGGTGGCCACCCTGGACACGTCGAATACGATGAAAGCACCAACAGCTTCCTTGTAGTATACCCTCGTCATGTTGCCGAAGCGCTCTTGACCTGGTGAAAATAAAAATCAAGAGTAAGAGAGATAGATTGGGTGGAGGGAGAGGATGGTCAAAGAAAAGGAGGGTGGGCCGTGTGAAATAGAAAGCATACTATAGGATTGTAAAGAGGCAATACTTTTTTGACGGTCTCTAGCTAAAGACCTGGACTGATGTTACAAGTCATAACTTTACACGCACTCGTCTTCTTAACTATCTAACGCACCATTATGTACACAAATGTTAAAACTTAGCAAAGTAAATATATATCTATCTCTTGGTTTCAAATACAATAAATCTACCTACTATTAATAGAAGTTAAACTCAGGGTTCACTTAATACCAGGAATCTTAAGCGGGAATCAAGAATATCAATAAGAAGAATATCAGCATAAACACCGTAGTCAGCAAGAAGAATATTCTCGCAAAACATATGCCCATATCATCCATGTTTATTAATGAATTTATTAGTTAATTCAAATGAAAATACAGACATGGATAATGACACCAATAAAATTGACATATTTCAAACCGTCAATCATAGTTACAAACAACAAAAGTTTTTTTTAAAGATCTAATGAATGAGTTTTATTTTTACCAAGCCCCATAAGCGTGAGTTATGTAGTAAGGCCATAGAAATATTATCCCTTGAGACGGAATATGGTGACTACATATATGTCCCAAAAAAAAGTGTCAAGCCAAAGCCCAGAGGTAGAACATAACTAGGGCTTCCCGAATCACCTCTGTGTATGTTCCGCATTTTTAGATCGCATCCAAGACTCAGGTGCAAATGTCGTGCTTATCAATCACAGAGCTACTTACTAATCTGTGTCACAGAGACATAAATAGTGGGACGGGATTTGTAGCCCGGAGCACGATTGAGAACATTAATAACCAGACAGTCGTCAAACGTGTACCCATATGTTAAAATAAAAATCAAGATGTAATATCTTATAGGCTTACCGGCAATATCCCATAGCTGCAGCCTGATAATAGTATTCGCGTCCCAATTGAGGACCTTCAGCGCGAAGTCCACGCCTATCGTGGCGCGGTAGTGCTGGCTGAAGAACTGGTGAACGTATCGCTTGATGATGGATGTCTTCCCGGTGCCAAGCTCCCCGATCACCAGGATTTTGTATAGGTGTTCCCTCCTTTCCGCACTGGGCGAGGCGTTTGACTGAGGAAAAGAGATGGTTAAAGATAAACCCTTCGATCTTTCAGTGGAAATCTGATAGTGAGTTTACAGTTTAATATGACACGTATCCAATTAGTCTTCCAACTTTTCAATAAATTAAGCCTTTTAAAGAAAAGACCAGTCCCATTTCGATTTTGTAATCGAGAGATTGGTGACAAGTGCTTCAAGCATAATAATCTCCAGTCGATTTCGTTGATGGCAGCCAATATCAACGGAGATTAGTCCAGTGTGCGAGACATTTTGGTGAGATCCATCAGGATCTTCATATTAAATCTATGAAACTCGTAGCCTCATTAACAGTACTCAGCTAGTGACAAGTGCTAGGTATTAGTTTTGAGTAATAAATGCTGAACAGGCTGTAAAAAAATCTAGACAGAGAGATTGAATATAATTCCATCCATAATGCCAACGTGGATGTTTGAATGTTTGAATGATGAACTTTACAATTCTGAAGTGTGGATTCCTTAAAAATATATCGGTGCAGTCTGCAAAAGCGTGCATTATTTCAAAATAAGAGAGACGAGTTGTTTCTATATTTCACTATCAGCCATAATACACTACTACACGAACATCTAACTTGTAGCTTAGGCTACGAAACGCAATACGCCACGTACGCAACCTACTATGAGGTATGTTCCTTTATACGAGCTGACTACCTTTACGCATCAGTGGGCAGTTAGTATGATGGATAATTGTACCCAAAGGTCATGTATACATCTAGCCTTGATTGTCATCAACAATCAACCTCAAGTGTCGTCCTGTTCTCTTGCTATTGTTTGTGTACAGCAGAGTTACAAACTGATTGTGTGTAGGGAGTTTTATATCAATTTCGTATAAAGTATAAAATATGACCTATCTGCAGTATAAAATGGTTCGGGCGAGGACGAGGTTTCTCCCGCCTAACCACTTTTAAATGAAATCACTTGCACATAGTACACAAAAACGGGCGTCACTTCAATCAAAAGATTACGCAAGGTACAAGCAATTTGGTGGTTAAGCGGCTGTGACCACGATAGTACTGTCCCTGTGAGGTGAGATCAATTTACTCAACATACCATAATTTACTTTCCTAAATTATTAATATCACATTTCTGTGCAATTAATCATCAGCGATCAAATATTTTTCCCGCTTATCTTGAGTAATGTATTGCAATGTAATTTTCATTAGTATTGTAAGCGAAAAAGATTGCATCAAATAATCTTTAGATATAGGAATAAACTATTAATCTGTATTCTAAGTAACTTTTTGTATTTATTTAGTATCTTTATACGCCTCTTTAGGCGTTTATTCTTCAAATACATATTCAGTTAGTAATTTAAAAATTCATATTTATCTTTCTAAGTATTAGCCGTATTAAATCATATCGAATGTGTTTATCTGATAGATAACATAACATGCAATAGAAATGTAGCTAAAATTTTTCCTTCGCGTACGAGTAGTTAAGTTAATACTACTCATGGTATCGATGTAGATCGAGTTGATTAGCTAGATTAATGTCAATTAATACAGTACAACTCATCGACCACGTTATCGATAAGACATATGCATCATAAACATGTTACTAAACCAAGATAACTGAATGGTGGCTTACAAAACTTTCCTAACGCTAAATATATAATAGGTTTAATTCTTTTTCACAGCTATATCTAAGACTAACTTTACTTTTTATCTAAGACAATATCTAAGCCTTTTTTAAAGTTGGTAAAACAGCCCGAGAGACCCGATCCGAAAGAGTGTATTGACTTTTATCTAAATCAACTGTATGTTTCCGAAAAAAATTAATGCTACCAGAGAATTTAAATTAATGAAAATAATCAAAGGTGCCAGCCAAAATAGAAAACAACAAATATAAAACTCACGCCTGTATTAAGTTTAGGCTTCGGAGACATCTTCATTCACTGATCGCTTCGTCAAGAAACACAAAAGTAAGTCCAATGCAGCAAATCACGTGAACAAAATCGAATATTCTCGATCAATATATCCCACATCTCACTAAAACACTCAGCGCTGACCACACATCTTCTGTTACATTTATATCGAGCACTTTTATCAAACGATTCTAGTTTCAAATAAGGTAATATCTTGAGCGTCTATTGTTTTTTTTCACCAATATATATTTTTATTGGTCGTTAAATCGGTGCAAGGAATTGACACAAACGGCCAAGGAAACAAACCGGACTATCGTCTTGGTCGGATGACCGCCTATTTATGACCGGGCTTGGAGTGGAGAAAACATTCTTATCGGGCACCTGATAAGGTTCAAGTATTGTCATCATGTTTGGTCCCAATCACTGGTGTGTTTCCAATCAAATATCAGTTTTCTTCCGTTCAGCTTTTCTAGCCTAGGTGCCATCTAAATAAACAATACATAACAGAAATAATTCTTAACGATAACTAATAAAATTTAGCAAGTTGGCCACGTCCATTACTTTTGAACGACGAACGAAAAAGAAGAAATGAAATGCCTGTCTAATGCAAATATAAGAATATAAATAGGTACATTTTTTATTTACCCAGAGAAATATAACACACAATTTGTGCAAAACCGTGACGAGACGAGTGAAACTAAGACCAAATGTTAAGGTAACGCGATAGTTTCAAAATGCCTATTGCAATCTTTTAGATCGCTCAAAAGATTGCCTCAAGGTTGTCAAGTAACATAGAAAAAAATACTAAAAGAGAGAGTAAGTAGAGTACTTATTTCAAAATTGTTAGATTTGATCACAAGTTCTTATTAAAATCAGACAGCTAAATTCGAATATTTTCTGGAGTTTGATAAATTAGGGGAAACAAACACGTTCAATTGCAATAAAAAAAGACAAACAAAATCGCAAACTTTATCCTAATATCCTTGCCTACGTAGGTTTAGTTCTGTTTTTTTGGTTTGTTACTTTGGTTCATCATTTAACTCATAGATTTTATGATGAAATAAGGGCTGCGTCAGTCCTCATCAAAAATCTATTAACTACAACTTACTATCATAATTATTATGACTCATTTTGTCGTTAAGTTAATTAGCGTCTAATTTCCATAAAACGGTAAATCATTGTATCCCGGAATGCATCGGGCAAATTGCACAACCGTTGGAACCGCGTCTCGCAGCCTGCGGTCATCCGTGGTACGTCTAGCTCGGTATAGAGTTACGAGTACTACCACGCACCACCGACGGCCTCTGCAACCCTAGGTGAGGCCGCCATAGAGATACTACTTGACGCTTGCGACTAAAATATAACAATTTACAAAGATACAGTGATCTTTGCTAGTGACTAGTCCTACTAGTAAATGGTCAGTGTCATAAAAAAAGTAGAACTAAAATACCGCACGCTGGATGTTAAGAAATAGTTTTGAACTTAACACTGTTTGGAATTTGGATTCTGGAGTTACGGATTTTTACCTAAAATCCTACTTGACATAATAATTCTATTTGTTTAGTGACGAGATATGGCAGGAAATAAACTGATAAAAGTAAGTCCAATTTTACCTCCACCGCACAACCTTGACCAATCCTTAAGAGGTGCAACATATAATAAATTGTTAACAAATGTAAAAGACACACACAAATGTATTAGCTAAAGAGTTTCCAAAGACCAACCTTCGTTAGATGGAACACCATTATTTTGAAATATTTAATAATGTATGCTCATGCCACAGTGACAAACCTACGATGTCGACCAAAGTCTGCTAGCAGAGGAGATAGTGGAATGAATTATAGAAAATATGTCGTACTATTTAATATGCGACTTTAAAAACACATATGGCGTTCGCGTTATTTGTCTTAACCCTGTGGCGACCGTCCGTGGCCTGACTGGTCGGAGTGACAAGACCACAAATGATTATCGACGTAGGGAACGCGATACGGCACTGTGACTTTCTATAGATCACCGGTACGGTAACAGATACTCGTCGAGATAAGGTCACGTCACGATACTCGATATTGGCAAAATTCGATACGGATCCGGAGATTGAGATGACAATCTCAGGGTTTTTATAGTTCAGTCAGTAGCGGATACAAAAAAACGAGACTCTACTTTCTGACTTTCAAACCTTTATGGAAACTGAGTTGCTGTCTACTCATAACAAAAAAAATATCTAGAGAAAAATACGTTACGCAACTTAATACGAATTAAATTAAATATAAAATACTCACACGCTTGAGTAAAAGAACCATAACTGGATCGAAATTTCAATTATCACGCCACTGTTTTAATGCAAATTTAATAGAGACGACTAAATTGCAACACGGCCGTCGACAAATGCAGCCACGTAACGATTATACTTAATCTATTCTGGCTAATCTTAAATATTTTTACCGGTTTCGGAAGCAAAAAGTCGAAACAAGAATCTATAGATTCCTTACCAATCCAGTTTTCTATCTTTAGTTTTGTAACCTTCATAAAATTGTTATGTAATACCTACACGACTTTTTGTTTTTGTGATATGTTTTTGTTCTTAATAAAATATTTATAAAGCCTTTCGTCATTACAGTAACCATGTCTCAAATTATTTCAAGCAAACGCCTGAAAGATACACGAGTAGAATAGTCTGATAAGATCGCTTCACTACGCTTTAATTAGATTATTATTTTTACCAAACTAATACTAAGTATACCTCTACTTTTTAAGACAGGAAGTACCTAAGTACATTTAAGTTATCAAGAAAGTAATGTTACCTTTCTCGCCCATGCTTCATTTAAATGCAAATAAAGTACTAACATTACGGCTATCACTAGATATAAAAAGTTTCGAAAGTGACTGCATTATCTTTAAATTTGTGAATTTAGAGATACATTTGCATACAGACCTACGTGCCTATATAGAAATTATTTACAGTTATGTAGAGCAGGCTATCGTTTCTTTAAAATTTAAAATAAAGACATTTAAAATAAAGACATAATTGTAATCACGAAAGAAGAAAAGTTAAGTTTTATATTATTCTATTTTGTAAGTCTTTAAACCATCGTAAACTTCCTATGTTCATGGTTTCTATAAAAAATGGAACTCATTTTATGAACTACCATTAAAAGATCTAAGATGATTAGTTTTTCCTAACTTTTAATGATTCGTATTTGATTGATATTTCTTATTTCAACTTGCGGCGTTCGGAGACGAGATAGTACCAGTGTGCACATTTTTTTTGAGGGTGATATTTAAATATGTACATGCTTTGCTTACCTACTACATGCTTATTATTAATAATAATAATAAAACAAACTAGTTTAGCTGTGGCGCAAAAATGTTCTAGGCCACATACGCCAACTCATTCAAGGTAAAACATGTAAAACAACAACATTGTTCGCAAAGTGTTCATTACGCTATAAAAGTCAAATTATATTGTGAAGAAAATGAAGTTATTAGACTCAAAGGAGTCATTCTACATCACAAATTCTATTAATTATGTAGAATGCTAATTTTATTTATTCAAATTTAGTTTCACCGTATTGTTTCCATTTACAGTTGCGAGTAGAAATATGTTTTTCACTGTAACGTGTAGCTAAAGTTATTCGTAAATTCATGTTATGAAATAACTAACATAAAAAACTGGTCCTATCTCATTCACTGACTTCATGGATATTCAGGATATTAGGATAATTGATAACAACGTTGATGTAAAGTAGTAAAGAATTGCAAAGTGTTAGAGGCGTAATTCACGGTCGAGAGGCTACAACTGCACTCGGACACAGCAACTGCAACCGTGCACTTGAACAAACGGCCATGCGTTTTCGAAATGCAATAAGCGCACACGTCAATTCGTACTCACGAAGGGCATGTCGGCGGCCGCTGTAAACTACCGTGAAACGAAACGTACTGGGACCAACACGGACGTCTCGGCGCTGAAGCCGCAGCACTCGCACACCGTGAGGTAGCACTCGTCACCCGTCTCCTCGAAGGTCATGGCGCGCGCGCATCGCACGGCTCGCCCGCGCCCACTGACGGCACACTCACCGGCGCCGGCTCCGGCCCAGCCTTGCCCTCCGGCTCGATCAGGTCCCCGTAGGCCGGCATCGCGTCCGAGTACCCCTCCTCTTCGGTGTCGTCGTCGCGCGAGTGCGCCGGCGAGGGCGGCGACTGCACTGCGAGCCGCACGCGCGCCAGCGCCACCGCCTCCTCCAGCGAGCCCACCGCCCCTCTCTCTTCCCCCTCCTCCCCGTCGTCGTGGTCCTCTGAAAAGCACGCCGACGCCTGGGCGACGAACGCAATCCGCCGCTTCAGCGCGCTTTCAGGACTCGGCTCCTCCACCGGCTTCTCCATAACAGAATCGCTGCGCTTCTTCCACGCCGCCTTCGTGAACGGGCGCGTCGCGACCGCGTGCTCAACCGCGATAGGACTGACCGGCGCGACCGGCGACACCGGCGTCTCCGGGATCTCCGGCTCCGGCTTCGTCTCCTCGGGAGGCGGCGTCGGCGGAGACTCTATCGTCGACTCTGCGGTCCCCGGCCGCGGCGGGGGGCTCGAGCCCTCCCCGACGTCCGCGCGCTTCTTGCCGATGCTCCCCATCCTACGCAACAAACTGCCGCCGCCGTCCTTTTTCTTTTTGTCGATGCTCGGCGAGCTGTCGGTGCTTCGGGACGCGTCGGAAGCCGCGTCGCGTTGTTTCTTGTTTCGCTTACGCATCGTGCGTTCGTCGCGCGCGATCTCGCCGTCTGAGGCGAAGGATTTAGTGGAGCCGGAGCGCTTGATCGAGGCGATGTGGAAGGGCGACCCGGAGCGGAACGGCGAGCGGAGCGAGTTTAGCGTGCGGCGGAGTCGCGACGGGGCGCGCGGCGGCGCGGGGGAGGGCGGGGGAAGAGGGGGCTCGTCGTCGGGCATGCTGCTGCTGACCGCACGCCGCGCACACTGCCGGCCGGAGCAGCGCGCTGGCTCCTCAGCCCGTTCGGCCTCGCTCCTGATCACTGGAGGATAGAATTTCGGCCTGGCCCTTCGAACCGACTTAACGACACGGACCGCTAATTAGGGATTTTCGCATTAACGGATAAGTGACGTATGACCGCGATGCGTACTACGAAGACTTCTAAATGACGAGTAGGTATCACGTTTTTTGTTTCCATCCCGAAATATTATTACTATCGCACTGATAAGACGTAGTTTCCATATCACTTACCCAAAACATGTCGGCGAGTCAAAACATCAGTCGGTTGTGTAACGGGTCGTTCGGTACATCTTTAGCTCGCTAAGTGCCTCTACCTACTGTATTAGCATCGTCACTTTCAGTTGCGATACATTTTCGTAGCTGGACACATCCATTGTAATGTAACGCGAGTATGGTTGAGTGGGGACAATTTGTTGTCGATACCGCCTAAACACTTTGAGAAATAAAGCACACAGTAGACCTTATAAAATTGTCTCTCAAATCTTACTAATATTATAAATGCGTAAGTTTGTGAGGATAAGTGTATGGATGCATGCTTGTCCTCCACGCAAAAACAACGCGATGGATTTTGATGAAACTTTACAAAATATAACTGATACAACAGAATAGCACAGGCTATAATTCACTAACTATAATTCTTGAGATCCGACATCTACGCGGGTGAAGCCGCGGGAAACTGCTAGTAATTCATAACATGAAATTCGGACTAGCTTTAAATCCGTTTTCAAAAACATACCTCACGTCATCACACTTTTCTTAGCATAAACAGAATTTTACTGATTTTTGGAAACAAAGTCGAGACTAAATATTTCGTGGTCATTAAAGTCTTCAACGTTCCAAAGCCATTAAATAACCTACTATTACATAACTCAGCCCAAACTTGATTTGATTAGAAGGCTCTATTCAAAGCAACTTTATTTATAGCAACATAAAGACAAAAATAGACTGTTGACAGCTTTCAAGATCGAGCTTTTTTAGATAAAAGTTCGTGGAAAAAACCAACGTGTATAGTAATAGGCACTCAAACTAACCATTTGGGGTCGATAAATTATTTATTCGTTTTCTTTTTTGATTGAGATATTATGTAAACGTTGTTTGATTTTTGTTTAAAATTCAGCACCTTCCGGTCAAAATGTTGACGCTTTATTAAAATAACATTTGTATGCTTATAGTTATCGTAATATGGAACAAATGGAATTAGGATTAGCTCTATCAGTATCCAAAAGTTTCTATGATAGTATACTAAATATGGTAGAGCTAGATGAAATTTTTGTCGGAATTGTAGGTGTCAGGCATTTGGGACGTGTTTTTTTTTATAGTTTAAGATAATTAGAAGCAAATGACTGTATTTCATTTGTAATTCGTTAGTTATAAGATTAGTAAAGATGCTGCAAATACAGTCGGATATTGTAAGGACATGCTATAATTAATTTATAACCTACGTGTACGTACGAATAGTCCCTATCACTGCTTATGCAAGCATAGCAAGCTACAAATGCTTCTTTCATCAGGATTACCCCCCACGATAAAAACATCGATAAACAACGTCCCATCCTTACCCAATTATTATAGATCTAATACCCCGTGAAATGCTGGTATCGAGTAGAGCTTCAATATCGGTTTTCGGTGTGCAGTGACCTTATGATTCGTACGCACAGCACTAACAGTTGTAAGGAATCGCCAACGGGAAGGAACCCATACAAATGCGTGGACGTCTGATATCGTAATTACGACTGAGACGATATGGGAATGTGTATGGCCTTTGCTTAGTACGCAACATTTAGTGTACCCTGTGCCATTGCATAATGTTTATTTACAATGAGAATAACTGAAACACTGTATACGCGACATTATTAATGGGTTTATTTTAAACCAAATTATACAAAACGAGGCCTAAACTCTGTAGAGTTGGAAGGTGTCTCGATTTTCGATTGTTTCCAGCTCTGATTTAAACTACTATCTATCTTTTGCGTGTGGTTGTGGATGTGTGTGTGATATGTTTAGTTCGTTGATAAAAATGAAGAACACAGTCTTTGTCACAACGCGAACAGTTTATTACATCACAAAATAGACACATTCAATACAACACATAAATAGAAGGAGTAACAGGCATAGAAGAAAACGGTACATGAAACACAAACGTAAATAACAATGAATAATGAGTTCGAGCAAATATTTAGAACGCAAAACAGAAATCAGTAATAAAAATTATCGATCGGACTTTTTGACAGCTCTCTAATTGACAATGTCAAATAAAATAAAAAGAAATATAAACAGTAAAAAAGTTTTAAACACTGAAAAAGTATTTATGTGGCAGCTCGCCACATCACCCCCCTCCAGAGACCGGGCTACGGGCGATAATAGTCAGGAAAGTGCACCTTCCGACCTGACCGCGTCGTCTTTACCTCGGTGTTGACGTCCGGAGTTGAAGGAATCTGCTGGGGTTGGTTGCTGTTAAAGATGTACGCGGGCTTAATACGGTCTATTGAAACGGTCGCTGGCTTACCGTTCAACCTGATCTTGAAAACCTTGTCACCGCGTTGCAAAACCTCGTGAGGCCCAGTATAGGCAGGTTTAAAAGATCCATGAGATGTGTCATCCCGTAGAAAGACATGCTGTGTGGTGTTCAGGTCTTTAAATATAAATACTGGACGGTTGGAAACGTGACGTGAAGCTGGAGATGGAATTACCTTTTGTGCGAACTGACGTATTCTAGTAATGAAGTCGGTCAAGTCCGGAACGTCGATAGGTTGTGGTTCGAAAAATTCTCCAGGCAGACGAAGAGTTTCTCCATACACCAACTCAGCTGGTGAAGCATGGAGGTCCTCTTTGTGGGTTGCTCGTATACCTAAAAGTACGAGCGATAATGACTCAACCCAGTTATGGTTGGCGTGGCATGTGATGGCAGCCTTCAACTGTCGATGAAATCTCTCAACTAGACCGTTACATGCTGGATGGTAGGCAGTGGTGCGTCGATGATGGAAGCCAATTAAGTCAGACAGGCGCTGGAAAAGTGAAGATTCGAACTGGCGTCCTCTGTCTGTGACTATCTCAGTGGGGCATCCGAATCGAGAAATCCAACCTTGTAAAAGTGCACTTGCCACTGTCTCTGCCGTAATGTCTTGGAGCGGTATTGCCTCAGGCCAACGTGTAAAACGGTCGACGATCGTGAGACAATAACGAAATCCTTGAGATGGCGGCAGTGGACCGATAAGATCGATGTGGATCTTGGTAAATCGTGCGCGTGGAAGTTTGAATGTGCCGAGTGGCGAATGAACGTGTCGAGTTACCTTGGCTCGTTGACAGGCGATGCATGACCGCGTCCATTCATGGCAGTCTCGTCGCACTCCAGGCCAAACAAAGCGCTCCGTGACCAATTTTGTGGTAGCAGCTGCTCCTGGGTGGCTGAGTGAGTGCAAGCTGTCAAAAACTTGTCTACGCATTTCATTTGTGACGTAAGGTCTCAATGTATCGCCACTTTCATCGCAGTACAGTTCCAAACTCGATCCTGGCAGTTTCATCTTTTTCAGACGCAATGAGGTCGAGTCGCTGAGTAACTGTTTGAGTTCTGGGTCGGAGTGTTGAGATTCAGCTAGCTGAGCCAAATCAATGGGCTGAACTATCTCCTCGACTCGTGAAAGGGCATCAGCGACGACGTTGTTCTTACCTGAAATGTGCCTGATGTCTGTGGTAAACTGCGAGATAAAATCCAAATGTCTGAACTGTCTAGGCGAGCAATTTTCCTTGCGATTATGAAATGCGTAACAAATGGGCTTGTGGTCGCAGTAAACGATGAAATGACGAGCTTCAACCATATGCCGAAAGTATTTAATCGACTCGTATACGGCTAGCAGCTCACGGTCGTAAGGGGAATACTTCTTTTGCGCAACGTTCAGCTTATGCGAGAAGAATGCGAGTGGCTCCCAAGACCCATCTCTAAACTGCTGCAATGCACCACCAATTGCAGAATCGGAGGCATCGGTGACGATGGCCAGTTTTGCGTCAATGTCTGGGTGCGCTAGTAACGCTGCTTGACATAAGCTGGTCTTACATTTGGCAAATGCTTCCTCTTCCGTGGGCGTGAAGTTGACTGGGTGCGAACCTTTAACCGAACCAGTGAGGAGGGCGTGAAGGGGTGCTTGATGTTCAGCTGCGTTCGGTATAAAACGCCTGTAAAAATTGATCATACCCAGAAATCTGCGCAACTCTCTCACGGTCTTTGGGGTCGGGTAGGACTGTATGGCTTCAACTCGCTCTGGCAGGGGTTGAGTGCCGGCACCAGAGATGCTATAACCCAAGAACTTTACGGAAGGTTGACCAAAGACGCACTTACCAGTGTTGATGACTAAGCCGTACTGCTGGAGTCTGGAGAACAGCTGGCGAAGGTGAGCTTCATGGGTTTGCTGGTCCTTCGAAAAAACTAAAAAATCATCCAAGTAGGCATAACAAAAATCTTGTCCCCGTGTCACTTCGTCGACGAAACGCTGGAACGTCTGTCCGGCATTACGAAGTCCGAACGGCATGAACGGAAATTCGTAAAGCCCAAACGGTGTAGTGACTGCTGTTTTGGGTATATCGTCGACGTGGACCGGGATCTGGTTATATGCTTTTACCAGGTCGATGGTGGAGAAGACCTGGCAACCTGATAAGCTGTGAGAGAAGTCGTGTATGTGGCGGATGGGGTACCTGTCCGGTATGGTTCTGGCGTTCAGCATCCTGTAGTCACCACAGGGACGCCATCCGTTGTCCTTCTTGGGGGCCAGGTGAAGTGGAGAAGACCATGGCGACTCGGAGGGTCTGATGGTGCCAGCCTTCAGCATCGAGTCAAACTCCTCCTTCGCGATCTTTAATTTGTCCGGTGCTAGACGACGCGGTGTGCCGCACACGGGTGGGCCAGGTGTGGTGCGAATATGATGCACCGTATTGTGTGTCGGTGTCCTATGTATACCAGATGGGCGAGTGATGTCAGGAAATTCGCGTAAAATATCATGGTATATAGAGGAACCGGTAACTACCTTGACCGACGAGATTGCGTCAGTTGAGTAGGCAGGTGAAGCGGGGGTGACGAGGCTAGTGCTATTGTCTATGAGGCGTTGACAACGACAATCTACCATTAAATTATAATAAGACAAAAAATCTACGCCTATAATTGGCTTAGTGACATCAGCTACAATAAATTGCCAAGTAAAGTCACGGCGTAGCCCTAGGTTTAAAACTAAATTTACATATCCGTAGGTGTCGATCACCGAGCCGTTGGCCGCGCAGAGTTGGTAGTTCGTCGGTTGCCGTCGCTCCTTCAGTGCAGACCGGGGGAAGACGCAGAGGTCACTTCCTGTGTCCACCAAAAACTGCATCTTCGTCCGTTGGTCCGTGACAAACAAGCGACCGGTGCTAGGGCGGGCGTTGGTCGCCATTACCGACCGCCCGATGAGTTTCCCGCCTGGTAGTCACATGGCTTCATGCATTTGTTCGCTTGCGATCCGTGCTTAGCGTGGTGCCAGCAAATGGGGAACTTCCTGTAGCTGGACTGAGATCTGCTGGACTTGGAACGGTCTCGGGAACGGTTTGGAGTTCTAGACCTCGGTCGTGAGTCGCGCTGTTGAGCAACGGTGAGGGCTTCAACCTGCTTGGTCAGCGCTGCGACCTGCTGCACTAGGGTATCTAGCATGCCACTGGATGAGGATGCCGTCGACATTGCTGCTACTTGCGGGCTGGATGGTACGACGTCGTGGATTCTGTCAGCAAGGTCTGCCAACCCGTCAAGTGGAGTCACTGCTTGAGACGCGATGATGGTCTGCGTAGAGCTGGGTAGACGACTGGTCCAAATCGTTCGCAAAAAGTCCTCAGGAACGCCGGGGCCGGCCAGGTGCCGGAGGTGACGCAGGAACTGAGACGGTTTGCGGTCACCAAGTTCTTCGTGCACCAGGAGTTGTTTGACCTTCCGTTCCCTGGAGGCCGAAAGTCGCTTGATGAGCTCCGTCTTCAGCCGCTCGTATTTGTCAGTGGCGGGTGGATTGGTGATGATATCTTCCACTTCCCCTGCATACTGCTGGTCTAGTTGGCCGATAACGTAGTAGAATTTGGTTGTGTCAGCCGTAATTCCTGATATCTCGAACTGACCTTCGATCTGGGCGAACCAAATTGTTGGTTTTTCAGGCCAAAATGGGGGTATTCGTACGCCAACTTTAAATACTTCACCAGTTTTAACTGAAGCTGTGCTCCGATTCCCTTCGGCGCAGTCCAAGAATCCGTCTTCAGAAGCCATGTTGTGTCCAAAAGAGGGTCACCAGTGTGGTTGTGGATGTGTGTGTGATATGTTTAGTTCGTTGATAAAAATGAAGAACACAGTCTTTGTCACAACGCGAACAGTTTATTACATCACAAAATAGACACATTCAATACAACACATAAATAGAAGGAGTAACAGGCATAGAAGAAAACGGTACATGAAACACAAACGTAAATAACAATGAATAATGAGTTCGAGCAAATATTTAGAACGCAAAACAGAAATCAGTAATAAAAATTATCGATCGGACTTTTTGACAGCTCTCTAATTGACAATGTCAAATAAAATAAAAAGAAATATAAACAGTAAAAAAGTTTTAAACACTGAAAAAGTATTTATGTGGCAGCTCGCCACATGCGTTTAAACCATAAAATTAATATTCCTTTCCGAAAGGGATAATAATTCTATGGTTTAAACGTAATCAAATCTGGCACCTCGATTTCACTACTATAATGAGATTGGAACATTTATTTTTCCAAATAAAATTGACTGTGAGGATCGATGTATGGATGTGTGTTACTCCTTCACGTAAAACCACTGAATAGATTTTGATGAAACTAACCAATAATATAGCTTATACATTTTGTGGGATACAATATTTATGCGGGTGAAGCTGCTAGTTGTAAATATTGAGAAAATACAGGTAAGAATATCAAGAACGCTATTTTGGTAGATGTAAAAAAGGTGTTTATAACAACTAATGTAACAGCTTTTATAAGCTTAGTCTTAAAATTAATTAAGTTACAACATAATCCAAAACAGTTTATTTAATAAACTTTAGAACTTTTAGAGACATGAGCAAACTAAGTAAATCCACAAATGTTAACTAAGTGATGCATTCTTGAATATAATACTAGATGTGGATAAAAATTCAATTGCATATAAAAAACCTACCAAGATTATCTTAATCTTCAGAAGAGTGGCATGCTCATTAGAAATTTTAGAAACATTAAATAAATGTGTTGCCAACCAAAAAGTTTGTAACCGAACGACTCTACAAACACGATTATAAATGATCTTGGGTCTATTCCCAGAATCTTTTAACTGCTATTGAGTCGCAATTGCCTCATAGGCCTTACAGTCAACTTCGAAAATAAATATTCTTCAACCTTATATCAAAGGGTTTAAGAGTCAGAAGGAGCAATACTTCTGTTGATAGTTGTACTCGCAGTTACTCTAAATATCAATGGGAAGCCACAAGTCTACAACCAGGAAGCATCAATAAACATGCCTATCTATCGTCTACAACTCGTCACGACGTTTTGACGTCTTGCTATTACCATAATGTTGTTCCTAAGTTATAGTATAGCACATTTATTATATTATATAAGAATTGTGATGACACACCGTACATTTTATTGTGCAAATGTTTAATATAAAAATGAATCGCAAAATGACGTGTTGGCATAACTCAACAACGCCCGGATCAATTTGGCCAATTCTTTTTTTTAAATGTTCGTTGAAGTTCAAGGATGGTTTTTACGGCGAGAAAAAATCTAATAATTTCCGGAAACACCCTAAAACAGCCATTTTCTTTTTCCCATACAAACGTTTTCTAACTAAAACGTAGAGTTTATGGTTTAGAATGTTTCTTAACACTCACAGTGTCATATTTGAATTCTTAGATATTTAATAATTTCATTTAAGATAATTTCATCTTTAAGAATTAAAACGTAGACTCAAGGAAGATAATGATTATCCATAAAACGGGTCCGGGGCGGGACGGGGCTGGGGGCGAAACGAAGTTTGCTGGGACCGCTAGTAATTTATATAATTACCATTGAACAATAAAAAGGCAACTGTGTGTAGGCATCTAAACTGTGAGCTAATATCTTTATTTGTTGTTAGACTATAACTTGCAATGTTGCTGGGATTGGGCTTTCTTTTTTCCACTGTGAAACTTTAAAGCTTGATGATTCAGCGGTGTCTTTTATAAAAGACACCGCTTCTACATTTATGTAGAACTAAGTATAACAGGTAAACTTACATTCAAATGCCCTTTATTTTGAGCAACAATTGCTTCTTCCGCCATCATCATTATTTAATTTGAATTATTTACTTCGCTTATTTTTAGTGCATCATGTTATCACGTTTACCAAGTCTGACGTTGCCTCACTGACACTGATGTTTACAAAGTAAATTTTCTTCACAATATTTGTGAATATTCAGTAAAATTGTGGTTTGCTAAGAAAGTCCAAGTCATTGAAATAATTACACTCACACAAAACCACTAAATGTCCTCTCGTTTTGCGCCCACTTATTTTTTTCCACTTTACTGTTAACTCAAAGACATCACGATTTATTCCTTGACCAAATCGTCATTGAAAAATAATATTTTTTAAGTTTTATTTACACAGTTCTATTCAATACCGGATACGGCAATATACTATCGAAAGGTGTCTGATATATTCGTATTATCGGAGTTTATCAGTGTTCTGATAAGCCGTGCAGATTCCTAAAGGCAAGTGAGCCGACAAGTAGGTATGGGGCCGTCCATTAATCACGTGAGGTCGTTTTTCTCATTTTTTGACCCCCCCCTCCCCCCTGATGATATTTGGTGAGGTTTGGGACCACTCCCCCCCCCCTCCCCCTGGATCACGTGTATTTTTTTGGAAGTCTATGTAAAGGCAATTTTTGACTGGAAAAAAATATTTAACAAATGGCGTTTTGATTCGAAAACATTTATATGTATTTGCAATAAAATTAATGACTAATTAATTAATTAATAATAATTAATTAATGTTGTCTTCGTCCCACGGAGTTGCAAGACTTTCATTTAAGGTTACAACTGGTAAAGCTTCTTCTTCACTGGCAGTTGTTATTGGCAAAGAGGTTTGTGACATATTAACTTCGGTTTCGTCAAACCACTCGGCATCATCATCCTCGCGCACTACGCAGAGAACCTCCCACCCTCGTAGCGTGAGGATACGCGTGGGCGTTTCGTGGACAGTATACTACAAATCGTTCAAATTTTCGCGCCGTTCAAAATTTCGGTTCAGAAATAGCGCTTTTTGACAAAAAATAAATAAAATTAATACACGTGATGTCTTACGAGACCCCCCCTCCCCCCTCGTGATGTTTCGTGATGTTTTCCGTACCCCCTCCCCCCCCTTTTGAGCCTCACGTGATTAATGGACGGCCCCTATGTACTTTATGTTGGCTATAAAACCCTACAGGTGAGGCATGGGCAATAAAAAAGACTCTAAAAAACCTTTGGCGGATTAAAAAAGATCCTATCTGATATTTTATTTACAAAACAAAGGTAACGTTCCTTCTGTGTACTAACCTACTCCGAATGTAGGAACTGAAAAACAACACTTTTGAATAGTTTCTCGTGATTTTATGTTTTAGTCTTGTGTAAGTTATTGCGATGTATCGCAATGACAATTGGGCAACTCAACTAGTTTAGTGAGAATTGAACTGCTTGGAACTTGAACGGATTAAAGCAAGATAGCAATACGACCCCTGTATTGTTAGTTGATAGATAGATAACTCTTTATCAACATTTTCGTTGATCTTATAAATAAATTCGTTCTTCTCACGACAAGTAAATTTTAATAATTTAAATACTAATTATGATTTATTCAAAGAATTATAAATTAAAAGAGATTAGAGATTATTGCTACTTCAGCTGTTTATGTTATTCATAATTTTACATGACAGACTTTTTGCTTCGCTCATCGATCACAGCGATCTTGACGACAAACTGAAAGCAATCGGAAAATGGCAATCGATAAGCTATAGAAAGTGGAGGTGTGTCTGAGCTTGGAGATAAGGCAAATGGCTGCCAAAGTGGATTGCCTTTATCTAGTCACCTCCCTCCGTTGTAAACAACGTCGTTTACTACTATAATTAATTTCATTATAGAATATAACAACATAAACTTACTGGGTGGTAAAACTAGTTGAAGATTCTCTTTTGTTATAGAAAATTCGGTGTGAGTAATGTCATCTTAAGCCAGTGAGTTGTTATTACTACGGTTAGAGAAGGCCAAGCAAAAAATGTGTCGCAAATACGACAGAAAAGATTGTGACATATTAATTGAAATTTAAATTTCGAATAAAAATTGTATAAACATCAAAGAGAAACTGACAAGCTCCCAGATTTTACCCAGAGTTAGCTCACCATTTCAAGCATCCCACTGCTGGGCAAAGGCCTTACCACAAAGTACGTCAGGTAGTATGAGCCCTACTCCACCACGCGGGCTCAGTGCGGATCGGCGAAGGGGTGTTTATAACAATGATATTGTTTCGCTGGCTAGGCAATAAATATTACTTATCGTGATAATTAACTGCGTTATAACTATACTTTAATAAGAAAATTAATTACATTTGTTACTAAGTCAGAATATCTGTTGCGGTTATCACATTTATTAGTTGGTCAGTTCGATTCTCTCGCACCCGAGAAACAATACACACACCAGAAAATCTCAAAAAGATGCACTTTACTTTATATTTTTTCGCACACTGTGAGTAGGTACTTAATGTTAACTCATACAAATTCGCAATGTTATCTGTTTAAATAAAGTATAAAAACCAATAATTAACTAATTACCCGTATCTCAAAGACTACTGGGCAGAATTTGATAAAACTGATATTTGAATATAGGACCTGATTGAACTAAAAAATAATTATAGTTTATTTTTGTTTTTATTGTGTTTTGTCACCACACAAAACAAACAAACAACAACAAAGTTTGTACAAACTTAATAATATAAATTGCACTTCTAAAAAGACAACTACGCCCGGATTGCGTAAGACACGGGGTTCAATTCCTCGTCTGTCACAGGTTCACAGTTGTCTTTTTACAAGAGCAATTTATATTATTAAAAAAGAATTATCTCGCTAAGAATATTCTCGTATGGAGTGAGAAGTCCGTAGACAAAGATACAAAAACACAAAATAACAAGACATACTTAAGAACACACATCAAAATATTATTAAATTCAAACGACATCACAAACATACATGTCAAATTGGTAACTTTTTTAAAAAGATTTTTTAAAGTCGTGAAAATGAATGACAAAGATCAACTACCTAACCCTTACCCATTGAACTACTATTACTAGCGTATGGAACTGACATCACGAACAAATTTTTTGCTCCATAAATTGATGGCTCGGTCATCAACTCGTAGTACACACAAATAATAATTCGAAATTTTAATTTTCAAAGAAAACGTCACAATTTTGTCTTGGTTTTTGCGACACATTTTTTGCTTGGCATAGCTTCTTAAACGTAGTAGTAACAAGTCACTACGCCTACCTTACCTTACGTAGTTTTGGTAGATCTTGTGTATGTGTGCCAGCTAGACAGCATAAAAACATTACCCTCCTTACGCAATCGGGTAAATAAATCTGGAACGCACGTACCTTTGAGAGCCACCTTCCGTTCCTAGTTGTCGACATGTTGCCACTGTACTTAGATTTGTTCTTCACTTCAGCGAGTTTCTCTTGTTGCAACAACTCTTCCTGAACCGATTGCTTCGTAAGCTGTTTTATCATTATACTATTCAAACGCTATGGAGGCTACAAAAGTCTTTAATCAATTCACAAAAAAAAACACCATCAGTTTTTCACGATCCCACCGTGAAAGCAATAATGAAACTCTTCACAAAACGTGACAGCTGGCCATTTAGAGAAAAACAAACGTCACAAAGAAAAACGCGCGAAAAAGTTTTCTTAAATTAAATTTTATTTATTTTGTGACACAACTTTACTTATCTATGCGACTTGGCGAAGTAAACGTAGGTATTTGTACATCTTATTTGCCCTCTCGTCAAGATAATAGGGGCTAAGAATAAATGTATGCGTACACACGACGTAAATTTCAGAATGTGATTCTGGGGTCATTCACATAATCTGTTATATTCAAAGTTCGCAAGTCGGAGAGTCGTACATGTAACAATAGGTAGGTACTAGGTACATCATATACGGCAAGCACGTACATCTATGTAGCTGTAATTTAATTTCGATGTAATAAAATATTGATTTAAAAAAAAACTTGTAAAATTCCGAAAAAAAAAAGATGATTTTTGGACCAATTTTACTTTTGAAGCTCATAAAGGTGGTCCAGATGAAAATGGCAGAAAACGGGAGAGAATGGACAAAACTCCACCGACAAGAGACACGTCCTTAAATTTGATGCTGATGATAAAGGTGATATAAGCAGATTTTAATTTGTTTTTATTACAAATGAAAAAAAAGTAATAGAGAAAGTTACCAAAGAATGTAAGGCTAAACATTTTTAAGAATATTTATAAATTCCTCGTAAAATAATTACCAAGATAAAACCTGATTACTGAGTTACACAAACTCGTTCCATAAATTTTGACAATCGCATAGTTACAGCCTTGTTTCTACGTCGTTTAAGTAATTACTACACGAACATGTTATCGGCTATTTGTAGGAACGCCGAAATGAATGAAAATTAATGATAGTAAGTAAAGTGTCATCGTAGCAGGTTGGCTAATTCATGCGGTTTTACAAACGCAATATAAATGTTATTCTTTAGTACATATGATTGGCACCGCATAATATAAGGTCACCTCGTTTTAAGTGATAATATTTAAAGGACCGATTTAGCACAATAAATAATATTTTTTTGTAGATAACTCTTTGGGTTTTTATGCGCTAGATTTTGAGAAAATTAGAGACTAAGGTATTTATTTGTTTAAGTTTTATTTTTTTATTAATTAAGGTTAAGATTAGGAAAAAGAAGGTTTGGGCATTGAGTTAAGTGAGGCGTAGATAACTGTTGAAATTGTCAGGGTGCTGTTTCAAAAATGATACAAAAAAATAATAATGAAAATCTCGATTTTCCAAAAAAAATATGAAAGTGTTGTTTCTATGATGTATTCAAACACATATTTTCACTTAAAACGATTTGACCTTATATAATAATACATCAAAATCATCCTTCTAGAAAATAAATCTACTATAGAATTTCGTAGGTGTTAAATATTGCTACGAAACCCTTTTGCTAAGAAAAAGTGCAAAAATAATTTATTTGCATTTCCGTAGCAGCCAATATCTCGTAGCAAGCTACGGACTACGAAAATTTTGCGATTTTGATTGTCTACCTAAAACGATTGGGAAATTGATGCAGAATCAATTTAATATTATTGTCCAACTGAGTTTATTTAACTATAATGTAAGCTATGTTTATTATAATTACTTATTATTAATGAGACATATTATAAATATGGCAGAATAATTGCGTCATTCGAGTTCTGAGAAAACAACGTGTTGTAGCTATCTTTATTGAAACTTTTATTCAAATTGTAATGCTCCTTAGTTTTCTAGGGTTCTTTTTCTCAATAGGATTTATACTAAGTTATATTGATTATTAAAATCCTATAACATTAAATACGCGACCTTACTAACACTGAGCCCCGTTGAGGTATTTTCCGTTCCCACTCACTTTCTCCCACTACCTTTGATAATAAATAACTACAAATTACAGATTATGTACCTAGTTAGATCTTAAAAACTACTACGCACTAAAGCGCATCACACACGGCTAAGATACCATAAACTGCACCTTGTATGATGCGCTTAAACGTAAAAAGATCATTTTCAAAGGATGAATTTTTTTACCGACTTCAAAAAAAGGAGTTTAATACCTGTTTGTATGTGGATAGTATCGTTGGAATTTGATAACATGTATATAGCCTCCTTACCACAAGGTAATGGTTTCGTTTTTGAACAAGTTAGTCTTATTTTTTTATGTTGCAAGTCTTAGTTTTAATTTTTTCTTGTTTGAGTATGTAGATTTATTAAGGCTTCCAAACACGTGTACAAAATTTCGTAAGTGGACCTATGTTTGTTTATTTGTATGTAAAAACATCTCGCTGTGACTTTTCCTTTTCGAGAAATCTGAAAAGGAGATTTCAGATTTCTCGAAAAGGAAAAGTCACAGCGAGATGTTTTTTTTTTAATCCAGCGGGTATATTCAAACTTAGGGTACCTACAGTGTTAGTTTCATCAAAATCAATTCAGTAGTTTTTGAGATATAATGATTTTATAAAGATGAAATAAAAAAAAAACGCTTTGCACCGACTCCAAAAGCATTAATTTCTCCTGAAGTAAGTTATATCACACGCCATCTTTAAGCGAGTGATTCAAAAATAGGGCTCCAGAACTGTAGTAATATACTTACAAGTTATATTCATGGGAATACTAGTGATTTGGCTGCCATGCAAATAATTTCTATTTCCGAGTAACAACGTGTAGATGAACGTAGGTAAACCTATCATCATGTGGTAAAAATATACGGAATTTAAAATAAAATGCCCTACCTAGGTCTACGTCTAGGCTAGGCTACGTGCATTATAATTATTCCGTGCAACCGCAGACAATTCATACTAACGAACCATCACGATATCTACTTATCAAGGAAAAACAACATTAAAACTGAGTAACTATTTACTATTGTTTACAACTAGAATTAACTAACTTCGCGTCAGTACTGGTAGATAATATCTGACATATTTATCTACTACCCACAACACAACACGTCTCACATTATTTAAAAATCTACCCTTTTTTCCATATTCCTTCATAAATAGGCTACCGCTCATATTCGAGACATAAAGCAAACAACTCCAAAACACTTGACACAGTAGCTCCATCTACACTAGCACTTGAGTACTTAAATCTTAACCACAACAAATGTCACTGTAAACGCGCACTTTTCTCGTGGAAAACATTTGAAAATCAAAAAGAACACTCACCATTTTTAAATTGCGAACTCTTCTACGCGCGTGACCCTTCCGACAACTCCTCAAATGTTTTTTTAACGGCGAAACTGGAGCAAAGGCCTCTTTGGTTATACATTCCTCGGTCTCTCTCGAGGTGACTGCCGCGATGCGAACTATAGAGGTAGTGCACATACTTACCTCGCGTGTAGGTAAGCAATAGATAACGTCGTGAATATATTTCTGATTATTATCACGGATTTATTGAATGTCATACATACAAACAAACGATTAGTAATTCAGTATTTTACCGGTCTTTATGTATGTCAATCACTGCCTGTATAAAATAAGCAGCTTAACAATTTTTTTTTTAAATCTGAGATGGTCGTAGGATCTCGAACTTTTCAGGTCACGTAAATTATTCTCTGCCTAAGCCGTATGACAATAGAACGTTTTTTGCAGCGACAGTCAATCAATGGAGGACAACTAGATAATGACGATTGAATAGTGTATTTATTGAAGTTATTGTCTGTCAACCATTTCAGTAGGTTGTTCTAGTCACACACTAACTACAAAATGCCAGGATTACTTAAACTAAACTCTATTTCAAAGTATTTACGAATAAATATTGCTTGACAGAGATAACAAAGATTCCGACTTTAACCAGTGGTTTACATACAAGATGAACGTTTGATATCTAATCGGTGCGTTGATAAGCTACCGTAATTAATATAAAGGTCAATCACATTTACTGCCATGCAACAATTAAGTATACTTTTTTAATGACAAAGAAAGTTGAGGCAGAATAGTTCTTGATTTTAATGACAAAGGACGTCAAGCGTAGGAGAAACCGCAGCGGATAGAATATGTTCTTATTCAAAATCGATCGGCAGAAAATGAGGACAAAAGTTTGGAGTATTCAATTTGATACTTTACGTTGTACTTAAGCAGCCAACAGTGTTCCTGCGATCTTGACGTCAATATGGCGAAATTACACACTTTTTTCAATATCTTTTAAAAAAAATCTAAACAACGGGCCAAAATCTTGCAGAATTAAATAGGTCAAAACAATGGTCTTACGCAAATAATTGTTCTAGCAGCTAGAATCTAGCTATTTTGACGCACTCTGTACAGATGGTGGTCTAGAGTGCTAGATTTAGACGCCAGAGTGGACGTCCAACGGCTTGTAAAAATAATGATGATGAATGAGTAAATGAAATATAGAAACAAGACAAATTAGTTGTATTTCTTTATTAGCAACATAAATACCCGCAAAAATACACATTACCTACAAGAACTTTGGCAATAGCAAACACCATAAAATTGATTTCATACTTTACTACACCAAAGTTACACTTAAAGAAATTTAGATTTAGTAAAATTGTGATAAAACCGTTCTTACAATAGCATTGTGAACTTTTTAATATTATTAATAGCTAATTAAGACTATATAAATCAAACTACAGTATCCGACTACGACTAAAAAGTTAAAACTTTATTTTTTCCTAAAGCTCTGGATTGTATATGCTTTAAGAATATTCATGTAATAAGCCGGTCAAATTCGTGCGCGTAAAATCGTGCAGAAATGGCAACAGTTTAAAGTTGAAGATGGTTTTTACAGTATAAAAGTAAGAATATGGTAATAATAGCTCATTTAACGCCACTAAACTAGCGCGAAAAACTATTTACTCCGATTTATAAAAGAGCGGTAAGTGGCCACATTAATATAGACCTACATCATATTAGTAGATACTATTGCCTACAACTGTTTCACAATGTATAAGTTCTCGTTGCCAACTGAAGAACTGATGGCCGTTGGGGCAGAAAAGTTCTAGATTTTTTATTCGACCAAAGGCGCAGCGTAGGACGTCCACCGACAAGATTAGCAGATGACCTTGTTAAATTCGTAGGATTACATTGGCTGGATACAACCGCTCGCAACTGGTCACCGTGGAAAACCGTAGGGGAGGCATATGTCCAGCAATGGACGTCCTTTGGCTGATAATAATGATAGTGCTTATTTTTCGATGACAAAACAGGCCCATAATAGACTAAACAAGGCCCGGTTTTCTGCAGTCGGATAAAGAGTTTGATTGTGTGTGTCTTTGACATTACCAACAGGTTAACACAAAACACAGCCAATAATCTCGGGACAATTTATAATCCGAATAAAACATTAAAAACTTACTTCTAAAAACACGTGATTAAAATTAAAGTAAAAGTATCAATTTAAATTTATGTGACCAATTCAGTATGACCAAACCAAAATATTCGCACTTTTCTGAGGTACTTTAAAGGTGGTTCATTTATATTTAAAAGGATAGATAAGTCCCCATTAACGTATCTCAGAATAGTGTAGTAAGGTAAATAATAATTAGAATTAAGAGAAAACTAAATTGTAACACAGCCTGCTGTATTTTACAATATTACAATAAGGCGGTAGACTTAAGGTTGAAGCAGATCTAACCACTCGAAATCAAATTCGTAGCGTAACCACCTCGGATCGAGACCGGCGCATGCGTTGTCACGCGCTTACGGCTGTCCGATGTTCATCGACTTCCGTCCATCCTGTCAAACGTGCTGTCAGTCACAAGAAGAACTATCATAAGTTGTAGCAAACGCAATCTGTCGAGGCATATGCTATCCATAGTCAATCCGATGCCGGGGCGTAGAGTTCGGCCTACTACAAAAAACTAAAACCGTCAATACGATCATCGTTTTGCGGATACGAGGCATTATTAGTATGCAATCCTTACTACAAAATGCTTCGGATCCGCAAAACGATAATCGTATTGACGGATTTCGTTTTTCGTAGTAGACCTACTGATCCCTTTACGCAACGTGCTTCCGAATGGTTGATGCCTGTTTGGTGTCAATACGGTGCTGTTCCCTTTACGAGTGGATAGATATGCTTCAACCTTTATCGTCCACGTAAATCATCAATTAAACATTCCTACTTATGGTTACTTTACCTAGCCATAGAATGCCTTTATCCCTTTCAGCCCAGCCCAACACAATTGTGACGTTAGTTTAAAGTTAAATTTTGGCGGTATTTCAAGGCGTAAGTGATCGGGCCCACGGCCGCACGATTGTGACGGATATGCTCTATCTATTGGTGTGTGTGAGACAGCTAGCAAGCGTCGCGAGATTCAAATAAAAACGGGTTCATTTCACCGTTGTCGTCGTTTGGGGTAGCGCTGCGTGTGAGTAATTCAAACTAAGCTAAAATTATGTCATTGCTGTGTTATTATTGTGTTTTATTGTTATTTGGGAACTGTTTTACGTAACAATGAATAAATTTGTTTGTGTTTTGATGTAATTCTCCAGAAAAAGTGTCACAGAAGTTCACAGTCACAATTGTATCACTCCGGGCCCAACTACTCAGTACATGCAATGGCTAGATCATCATTTAACCTCAATGACGATGCATTTGGGGCGTTATTGGAACAGTCTGACTTGGAAGATGTTGATGAAGATGATAATGAGGCATGTACGCAAGATGTAGAAGATTCTTACTCCTCCTAGCATGATGCTTCACCCTCATCTTTGGGGCCGGCCCCCAATCAAAGTAATGGCAAATAGACCAAGAAAAGATCTCGAAGTAAGACTACTCATCATGCTCAAGATAGCTCATGTAATGAACAGCCCAAATTACCTGTGGAGTACTTCGAAAATTATTTTAATGCCGATCTGTTTGAGACGTTTGCTATCGCTACTGCGCAATATTACATGGCCGAAAAGGGTCAATAAATGAAACCATAAATAAAAAGTTTAGTACTTTTCATGTTATTTTAATTGAATTCACCTCAATATATGATAAATATTTGGAGAAAATGCAATAACTAAAATGAATTACCATTATTAGAGGTAATTAATATGGCCCACGTCGATACAATTGTGACCGTCACAATTGTGACTTTGAATGAGTTAGGCCCACATTGACACAATTGTACGCCCCCTGAAAAACCATGAAAACACCATAGTATCACTGAAAATGTTCAGTTTTCATTTTCTCGGATCCCCAAAGATAAGGAATATCGAGTTTGTTTAACTCTACCTTGTTTAGTTTCGCCGTGGGTCTGAAAGGGTTAAATTGACATTGTCAAAAAGATCCTTATTTGGTGGTAAAGGAATGCAGTTACATGCATTTGCTAGCAAGCTATACCTAGTGAAAAGTCAAGTCCATTCAGTAAATTCTCTTGTGGGATTACAAATGGATATGTTCACCTGAGGGCAGTAAAGTTATAATTTACCTACGACGTAGCTATCTAATAAGTTACAAACCATAACACTTTTGTGCGTTCTTAAGCAACCAGTGTGGACGTGAAACGTCAAAAATAATGGACACTACTATATATTTTTTATAACATTTACCTAAGTTTGTAAAGTAGCAAAGTACTTAATCATAGGAAATATTTGCAGAATAACAGCGGTGTGTAACATCACGCCTTTATAGCAAATAGCCGTCACATCATTGGACCTCTTCAGGAACGTAAAGTGATATTTTTAAAGTCATCGTCGATCAAGTGTTGACTATCATAGTCGAACTATAATAACAGACTGTTAATATTCTTATAGGTACATTTTCTATCAAAATCGATAACTTCAAAATAGCATTATCTGAGCGGCTAAACTATTGATAGTCATACAGTCAAGATTGTAGAAACAAAACGTTTGATTGTTGCCTGTCAAAATTGTTTCTTTCTTCAGACGTGTAGGTACGAATTATACGTGCAGACGAAAACTAGTACCGTAAGTGTGAAGAAGCATCCCATCTAGATTAAATCATTATATCTCTCATATGTACCGAGCCTTAACTGTGTGTGGTTCTAGAAGTTCTATTTCGAGTTAGTATTCTGACATTTGAGCTGTCTACGTCAAATATAGCAAAAGAAGGGACAAGAGACAAGACAGCTCAAATGCCACGATACCATCTAACTTGAATGTAAATTACCACAGTAAAATAAAAAATCTGGCAATCTCTTCCGATTCAAACTCAAGTCCGTGTCCGCGTGTCTGTCCCTACTCCCTCCTACTAGGAAGACAACGCGATGTTCCGATTGCGTTGCAGAAGGTAATAAGACACGTTCTCGTAAGTCAAGAATGTGATCATGGTAGCGGGCACTACCCGCACCAGTGACGGCTTGAGACCCTTGTAGAATCCGCCGATGCCTTCGTGTCTGCGAAACAGAAGAAACGATCAAAAATGGTTGAGCGGCGTATACAGTTCGTCTTTGAGTAGCTACATTGCCATTGCGCTTGTAATTGTAAGATTCGAACGACAGAAAAGCTGTTTTACAACCCTAATACTCATAGTTCCTAACTTTAAATGGCGAACAAATTCAAAATAAAAATATTCGTTTTTTTTTCTTGACAAATTTAATATGTAAGTACAAGAACGGTACTTACAAAAAAAATATGATTTTTTTACTGTTTACTTACCAAAGTTAATTGTTTTCACTCAACTTGAACTCAAATGGAAATATCTACCTAGCGAGCTACGTAATGAAACAATGTTGTTTCATTTTGGAAGCGTGCCACAGAAATAAAACGTTTTGCACGTGTGATTACTAAGCGTCTAATTATTTCGCAACTAGACATGCAATAAAATCGTGATCTTATGACGTAGAGTTAAATAGACTTATTTAAGAAATATAGAAATCTTAAATACAAATATTGATGATGACTTAATATCTTTAAAGAGGCTCATGAATCTTTAGAATTATAGAAAAAAACAACAGGCCGACATCAATTTGCTATCATATTTTATTGATTATACAAATTGAACAAGTGAGTTGAAACAATGGAACTTTAATTATCGATTATTATTATTATAAAAATATATTACACGTCCTAAAATTGTATCGTGGCCAGCCACCCAATAAGACATTATTATACAATGGTCACAGAGTGAGACCTTCACTTAAATAATTCACAATTAAAAACCCAATAAATAACAGTAAAAATAGCATTACAAGTAATTGCTATTGTCAAACCACACGCATTAAATTAATTTTATAACACAGTAATTAGTTAATCTGGGACATTAGGAACATGACATTATTTAGGTCACAAAAAAGGGAATTTCAATTAAAATTGTTAACAATTCTACGCACTTAAATACTTAGACACAAGTGAAAACAAAATAAATTATGTTATGTTAAATGAAGATCTCCTACTGTGACGGAAAAAAAGATAAATTATAAGCAACTTAGATAGCCATAATGTATTTTCAGATTTAAGAATCACTTTTGGTGATTATTCGGTGTTTTAATAAAAGGTTTTTTTTTCTACAATAATCATCTCTATATTATTGTCTTGTAGTAAACTAATATCAACTTTGAACTTTGATGTTGCAAACAAACTACCTTGATCCCTGAATGGGTTTTATCCAAAAAAATAGTTTGTAATAGGCATACGCCACTATCATTTCCATTTGTTCTTTACCTAATCGTGAGAATAAATAACTTTCGTGTGAAACTATACAACAAAAAACTTTATGAATTAAATAAACAAATATTAGTAAAAATACATAAAGTTTCTGTGAATTCTAATTTCCATAAATATATTTAAGTGCGTTCAAGTAAATGTTAGTCTAACAAATGAAACGAGCTTCGTCAGACATTGTACTAAGATAATAATTGTGATATATTTGAAGTTCGAGTGAAAACACGTTACTTTTTATTTTATTTTAATAACATGAAAGGGGCATTTTTGTCTACACAAAGACGGGCATTTTACATCTAACATTAAAATTCTATGACAGAAAAGCTTCATACTTGCGTAATACGTAAATACCTATACATGAGAAAAATATTTATAAGGTACGGCAATCGTCAAAATACTTGTCAGGAATTAGAAAGAGAATAGGGCTCATTAAAAATATTTGATTTTGTCTACATATTTTCGGCACAGAATTACCAAAAAACAGAAGTGCCACTCTTCCGTTGGTCGAAAAAGTAAAATAACCCAATCAAAAATCAATGTCACAATGTCGCTGACACAAAATTCTGAATTCAAAAGCAGACCGATATGACGAAACCGAAAATAACCAAAACAAACCCTAATCTCTTTCTAAAGACCGACGTTAACTATTTCCTAATATTTTATTTCATTAACGAAGCAAGTCGAAACAAATCTATCGTTTTAGAACCTAACGTCGTCTCACCACACATGTAACGTTATGTCAAAGAAAATATTGTCTTTTCTGTAAACTTTTAATAAGACAAACAAAAATAAGTAAGTACGTAACTATTATCACAAAATTGATAGATTAAAACTAAATTGTGCTAGTTTCGCGGTGCGCGTCTTTAATACATTCAGTCGCGATCTGATGGGAAAGAGTACTACAACTATCTAAGAGATTACATTTTGGCAATAAATTATATATAAACACAACATATGTCGTGAGACAGGATTCACAATGTATAAATAATAATGTGTTTCTTGACCTACATGATTACACTCATTGAAACGTTAAATATATCGAATATTGTGTTAATTATTGCCTATTTCTAAACTAAATTAGTAAAATTGTAGATTTCTAAATTACCGATATGTAGTAAATTGCAATTTGCGAAAAGGTTAAGAAACACGACGATAAATAAAATAAAATTAAAGACATACACAAATAGTTCTATTTTTAAACATATTCAAACGTATTTATCCAGCTGCGACAATGCGTTCGGAAATAAACAGGACAAAGTAAACTAATTCTTCACACAATCATTTGAGCCGTTGCCAAATTGCTCATCGTTCAATGTTCACGCCAAATCCCTGTCATAATTATTTATAAAGCCACATTCTCCAAATTGTCGTTATTACATTATATTACCAAACAGATAATAACTTATTCAAATGATTAATCGAATACAATTGCAAATGCATTTGATTACATACAAATAAAGATTATAAAATAAATTAAGTAACCCTGCTTACATCTTAACGGTCGGTTGAGAGAAGCTATCATTTCATTATCTTCAATATGATGTTAAATACCTAATACTTTTTGTGAAACTCTGCAGTCGTTGTAAATTTAATTATTGAAGCAAGACACTGGTTTTGCTTAAGTCAAATAAAAAATTCTGTAAATGGTTCACATCATGATTGGTTCTTGTTTATAAACTATACCTAACTAAATGATGTATCTGTAGTCAAATGAAAGTTGTTAAATATTGCCCGTTGTCATTTAATAAAAATCATGGGATTTGTTATGCTAACGTGATGTTGAATTTTAAATAATATCTTCATATCATATTTTTAAAACAGCATTCTGAAATGTTCACACGACAATATTATTATGCCTATTGTGCTGATCTGCAAAATTTTTAGTCTATTACACAAATGACATGCTGATTCAAAATTGTTACTGGCTGGCGTAAAAAAAGTTAAGATAAAGCGCGTCAAACTTGACAGCTTTTATTTTATAAAAAAAACACGTTCTGGCGTGTTTCATAAAGAGGTCTTAGTGGCTGACGCACAAAGTGTGCATTCCAAAACAAAAATGAGGTCCTATGCCTCATCCAATTCACTAATTCTCTCAACCGACAGCAAGCACACCTTACCTTTCCGCTACACATACAAAACAAAATAGAGTCGTACATTTCCCATCAGATAACATAATCAAATCATTCGTTGTTGGTGAATTTCTCCCAAATGAGCATTACTAGGCATATGTTCGGCGTTACATGTAGGAGATACGGCGTGAGGCCCTTGTAGAAGCCTCGTATGCGTTCGTACCTCCATGTCTCGGTGACGCAGTGCCAGGCGCCGTTATACTGACGGTGTTGGTCTTGGAGACGGGCGCGGACCACTTGGTACGGGTAGGTGGCGCCGGCGGCTATCAGTTTCGAGATTGCCGCGAAGGTCAAGTACTCCATTGAGGTCTGAAACGTGTGAGGAATAGAAAATTAGAATATTGAATGCTGTAAGACCAGAAAATAAGAAGCTGGATTAACATTTGACGTTCGTAAGAGGTATAAACGCTAATGCCCAAATTAATGCAACCATAATCAATTTCATTTTTAAAGTGATTCTGGTATAAAGAGGCACTTTTCGTCAAAAGCTGAATAAAAGTGAGGTCGATGAGATGACACAAAAAACAATCATCCTAACGCAATGCTGTATAAGTTCTGACGGATTAGAATCCTACTAGTGACAGGGGCCGGATTTCTAAAGCATATCATAAATTATATCTAAGCTAAGGGCTTAGAATGACACTGACACTATTCGGTAAATTTTATGAAAAATAGTACTTTAATTTAATTAAATACTCATAGAATTCACTAAGGTCCACTTGTGCACCATGATTTAACCCAGGATTACGCTAACCCAGGATTAAATCATCATTCTGTCTCTGTCAGTTTATTTGACGTTAACACAGAAAGAATGATGATTTAATCCTGGGTTGAATTATCGTGCGCAAGTGCGCCTAAAAGAAGTAAACACAGTTGCACTTACTTTTAATCTAAAAGTAGGAAATATTCTGATCAAATATTTAACCTTGGATTTCTTATCTCTCCCAAATAATGACATCATAGTCTACAAAAAGATTTGATCTCCAATACAAGTAATACAAGATTAACCATGCGTATATTGATAACATACTGTAATCAAGCAGGAATCGCGATTCTATTACTTATGTGGCCAAATGTATAAATAAAGCATAATGATATGAATGATAACACCACTACGCCTGTATTCTATACTATTATTAATGATTTCCCAAAAAAAAATTGCAATAGTAAACCGGATTTTCTCAGTATCGTTTCCGAATTAGGTAGAAATGCAAATATTTTGCAGTAATTGCCATTTTTAGTTAAAACAAGCTCTAGCTTGTTCTCTCTGATCTCTAGATCATCTTTACGTTATTCTTTGCTTGTCGAATATTGTAAACAATCTTTTTAAATAATAAAATTAATTATTTGATTTAAAAAGATGTCAATGTTTAACGATAAATAACATAGGTATGTTATGCAGGTTGTGAGTTTTGTGTTTATCTTATTTTAAAATGAATCATTTCGATAAAAAGTAATGCCAAGATTGTTTACAATATTCGACAAGCAGATAAAAACTGAAAGACCAATTACACTTAGGCAGCTTCATATATCTAGTGTTGTTGTCTTATTTACATAACAGACGTATAATTTAATGTTTTCTAATTACCAATTTGATGTCAATAGGCAGATTCCTGTACTGGTTGTAGCGATTCTTCATCTCCTCGTATGTCATGAACTGCAGAGCGCCGTGCGACACCCCGAACATCCCCGGCACGAATCCCTGGAAGTAAACATATAGGTTTATTAGTTTGAGTTATTTTGATTTTGGTCAATAACTACAGGTTGAATTTGAAAACATTGGCAATATTTTAAACTAAGAAACTACTTACGATTCATAGTCCCTTCCACGTAATTGATATAAACTATAATTTGATGAAACCGAGAAAAATCATATTAAACAATTTGGAATTGATTGTTGCTGCAAACAAAACTAATAAATTAGTTGAAGATTTCCAAAAATTTCATTTCATTTCAAATTACTCCACCTAAACGGATCCCGGAAATCGGAGTGAAACTTTATGATTTTTCACGGTTTCATCTAATCGATTGATTTTTGGTATAATATGTGGAAGGGACTATAAATCAAAAGTAGGTTCTTAGTTTAAAATATTGCCAATGTTTTCAAAGTCACCCTGTATATTAAGGTATTTTCCCACTGCGCCGTACTGAGAATGTGTCTGCCATGAAGAGCAACACGATACGCTCTACCTTGCCCACTGAACGGATTGAGAGCGTTCTGTCTCACCGTTATATTGAGCGAGAGCGAGCGAGAACGTATATTTTGCCGGTGCTGACACGCTCTGTGCATGGCTCGCGACGGTGTTGGTCGGTGTCATACTGTCATAGTTTTCAATACAAATAATATTTTTTTGTCTGATACGTTCCTAGCACGGTCATGGTATGCTACAATGTAGTAGAAAAAACCTTCATTAATATTATATTATCTGACAAAACGTAAGGATTATTTGTCGATCCTGAACGGAGATGCAAAAATCCTTCATCTTCTTCTTCTTAGCGTGTCGATGGTAAATCAAGTTAAATTTGTAGTTCCCAGTAATTAGCGACGCGGATTGCCTTGTCGTTTGCACAAGATTGCATAAGATCCTCGAGAGAGCAAGAATCGGGACATGCAGGACAAGACAAGAGGTGGGACATGTCTTGTGACACAACAGGACAGGTCGGCTCCATCAAAATAAAATCCTTTATGTACTCCATTCATCTTTGCTAGTCCAACATTGCAAACAATCTTTTTGCAACTTTTAAAATAATATCAGAAAATAAAATTAATTTACTATTTAATTTAACGAGATCTCAGTGTTGAACGATGAATTAGCTATGTATGTATGTATTGAAAGTTTTGTGTTTATCTTGTTTTTAAAGGAACATTTTCGCTAAAAAGGAATGTCAAGATTGTTTACAATATTCGACTAGTTTAGAAAACGGACTTTAGTATCGCTGGCCCTAAACTATACCTACAAAATTAAAATGTTGAAGAATGGAAAATATTGTCCTATTTTAAGTTAATAAATCACTATCTAGCCTAGCACTAATTAGATAACTAGGCCAGTGAATACGGCAATTGCCATTTATCATCATGATAATAACATTAATATCACGTGTTACCTAGATATTACACGTTTTTAATTAAAATTCTGGTTTAATATTTCTGAGGACCGTTAATATTATCAATCACGCATCAACGGTGCAATAAGATAATTAAACACATTTATCATACTTTTACATCGGAAAAATACTGAGATTTGGACTGAATTATCGGGAAGTGGTTTAATTACTGTATCTAAGGCCCGCCATACACGGACAGCTCGAGCAGTTAGCCAGTGATCAACATACACGGACCGCTCTTGCAGTCATAGTCAACAGCTTGAAGCTGCGCTGCCATTTATAAAGGCCCGCATCGTGCTGCTAACCGCCCGGAGCAGTCACAACTGCTCGAGCGGTTCCGTGTATGTGTATGTTCACTATGCAGTCGCAGCTTGAAGCAGTCCGTCCTGACTGCTTGAAGCTAGACAGCTTAGCCATACACAGATGTGTACGGCGGACCTAAACCATTTTCGATCAAATGATAAATCTATCAGATTAAAATATCATGTAAACATAAATATCTTTAGTCGTAAAGAGTATAAATTAAAGGAAGAGTTTTAATAGTCAGTTTAGAAAGTGAACAGGGTAGATTGAACAAGGTTCTAAAAAGGCAATATGGCAATATATCTGCGACCTGGTATTTAGTTGCACACACACATACTCTGTTGCATAAGGTAGGAGCAGTAGGAGTGTCTTACGTATTTGCGGTAAGCGAAGTGCAATATGCCAAGAGCTAGCCTTAGCTATTTGTTTATCGTGTATCGGTCATGTAATAAAATCTATTTTCACCCAGAAATTAACAATCAGTAAGCCACGACTTAGTAATCTTAATTTCCTCCAAAAGTTGGTTATGTATTTATTTGTAAGTTTGAGATTTTAAGTATTTATGGGAGACGCCCCCGTCATAATCGTTGTCTGGTACTTCGTAACACAAGGAAGAAAATTCCTTACCACGAAACCAGACAATTGGTGTGTTGCCTGGCGCATATTTTATTTATCTATACTTCTATACTAATATTATAAAGCTGAAGAGTTTGTTTGTTTGTTTGTTTGTTTGTTTGAACGCGCTAATCTCCGAAACTACTGGTTCGAATTGAATAATTCTTTTTGTGTTGGATAGTCCAGTTATCGAGGAAGGCTATAGACTATATTACATCACGCTACGACCAATAGGAGCAAAGATATAGTGGTAAATGTGTAAAAAACGGGAGAAAGAAGACACTATTCCACGCGGACGAAGTCGCGGGCAAAAGCTAGTTTATTATAAAAATTGTGTATATTACATCTTTACGGTATTTATCCATGCATTGGGATCACGCGCTTCTATTGAAAAACTAGACACGTGCAACTATTAGACATGACGGGTCTAAACGCGAATAAAACCTTATGAACCCGTCATGTCTAATTGTAATTGCGATGCAACGCGAAAGTTTAAAATCCTATATAGACACGTGCAACATTGCATGTGTTTATTTGACAATACATTACCAATATTCCCCCTATCCTTAAAAATAAGCACCTACTATAAAATTTATCTGTATGTCCATAAAAACACACGTTTGATACAAAGCAATCGGTCAATGTCACACTCATTGATTACGCTAAAATCAATTCTCTGCCGAATGAAGTGAGATGGCTACACTAAAGCGCATTGTCATGGCACGTATGTAATATGTGGTCGTTAATAGATGTACCTATCCTTAGCCTTTATTTGCATATGCAGTGGTTAGGAAACAGCAACATACAAGGTCTTGAAGTAAAGTTCCAAGCTCATTGGCTAACTAGTTTTTATAAAATATAAATTGCACTTGTAAAAAGCAACTGTGACTCTGTGACAGACGAGGAATTAGGCGTATGCCTATACCACTCGGCCACCGTCACATTAACAAGCCTGTTGAATTTTGCAAGTGCTTTTTAACTTTGTATGATGACAAAACACTATAAAAACAAAAATAAACTATAACTTGTTTTTGCTAAATCAATTTGTGTGTACCTAGTGTGAGTGTTATCCATTTGTGTGTTCTAGACTTACATCAGAAATCGAAAAAGCGAAAGTATGACTGGCAGAGAAAATTCCACCATTTACGTACATTTACGTACGGACGACAGCACATGAAGCTTAACACTGCGGTATCTTATGTTGTTAGAATAAGGGCTATTTTTCAACAAAAATATATAGTCTGATGTGCTAGCTAGCCACTTTAAAAATTTTGGTTGTACAATAAAGTTGTTTTTGCTAAATCTATATGTGTGGACCTAGTTCGAGTGTGATCCACTTGTGTGTTCTAGACTTACATCAGAAATCGAAAAAGCGAAGGTATGACTGGCAGAGAATATTCCACCTTTTGTACGGACGACAGCACATCAAGCTTAACACTGCGGAATCTTATGCTGTTGGAATAAGGGCTACTTTTTCAACAATAATGCATAGTCCGATGTGCTCGCCACTGTAAAAATTTTGGATGTGCAATAAAGTATACATAAATGGATAAGTTTTAAACGAATCCAGATTATTATTATTCTATTTTCGATTAGAAGACATAAAATAGTAGTCAGTGGATTTGTTTGTAGTGTGTAGTAACTCAACAGGATACTCGTTCGTCCGTATTTTCTTACCTCTGATTAAATCGAATCGTATGGTAGTGTCACAATCAGTAACTTTAATTCTATAAAACAATAAATATTTATCGAGCTCGAGCTCTCAAATGCAAATGCTCAAAATGCATTCAATCAATACTCGAGTAAAAGTAGTCCATCCATGTGCAGGCAAGTACCTTATTATAATTAACAAACAATTAGATAAATTGTCATAACAAACTGGCTCATTTCGCGACTGGCTTACGTAACATCATTGTGTGTTGCATTCCAAACACTATCTTTGAACTCTGGCTGATAATGATAATGCAGTTACAAGTAAATACATGCTGCCCCGATTTATTTATCCAACTAGCGGACCACCACGATTCGGTAACAGGATTTTCCACACAAAGTTTTATTCACCCCATAAAAGGGATGATTTTCTAATATTCACCCTACTATGTCCTGCCCAGTTACTGAAAAATATTTAAACCATATTATTCCTGTATGCATACCATGCATTTGACGACGCGTTTGGTGTATTGGTTAGCGCTCCTGACTATTACACCGGCCGTCGCGGGTTCGTATCCCGCAAGGGGCAAATGTTTGTGTGATGAGCATGAACATTTGTACCTAAGTCATGGATGTTATATGTATTTAAGTATTTATGGGAGACGCCCCCGTCATAATCGTTGTCTGATACTTCGTAACACAAGGAAGAAAATTCCTTACCACGAAACCAGACAATTGGTGTGTTGTCTGGCGCATATTTATATTTATATATTTATACCAAATATCATATTTTTTTAACTTGAACACATACCTAAACCAATTATAGTGGTAGGTGTTATTTTATTTAACTATAAAGGTGTAAAAACCTTGGTGGTGTGTAAACGAGTACATACATGCACAAGAAAGGCATAAAAAAGTATATAAAAAATAGTGTTACAAATTAAAATCTCATCGCGTATACATAGACTATAAGAATTCCAATTAATATATTCTAGTTTATATTTCATTCATAACATGGAATCACTTAATGGGTCAAGGCAGCCCGGAACCAGCGCTACCGCCATTGAAACTAACTACTTCCAGTGAAAATTATTAATTATACTACCGCAGTATGATTATAGAGAACATTTTCCTAACAAGTTTGTGTATTGTGAAACAGTGCCAGGTTTTTTTCTGATTGGCGACACCTGGATGATGTCATTTTGATCAGCGACATACGTACGCACGTACGTATTTCTACGTCCTCAATCAGTCAAATTCTTGGACGGATTTTACTCGATTTCAGTTCAATACCTCTTTTTTTATAAAGCCTTTAAAAAGAACGTCTTTTCAAATGTATTCAACACTTGGAAATTTTTATTGTGACAGTAACGATGTTACTGATTATGTTACCGTTTCAATAAAAACATATAACTTGTAAATATTTGGTATTGCGAATTCAATTTTCCAAACATTTTCAAGAGCACGAGACCATAACAATGGGAATATATGTATCTTACTAACCGCACGTTTTATACATTGCACTATTCATTTACACCAATAACTTGCATTGACTAAAAGCAAATCCTTGGTATCAACAAATCGATCAATTCGCTAATATGACAATGCAAGCAGGTTTATCAAACGATAAGCAAATTTTATAAACAATCGTGTTATGATTTTTGCTAAAATAAAAGGCTGTGATGTAATAGTTTACGTCACTAACAAAACACTGACTGATTAAAGTACCTATAATTTTATTTCATTATCGTTCAACGTTACAATCTGCTACTTATCATTGGGATTATAACATAAAACTGGGTGCAGATTTCTTTCTTTTGTTACTTATTTCTGGAAACTGAATCTGAGCTTAATATACAATGAAACATTCGACGGTGATGTGATGTGACGATAGATTGTAGATACAATGCGATGGCAAACATCCCTTTGGTAGTGTCTAGAAGACATCTCGATTACAATGTGCAGAGTCGAAAACATTTACCTACTTAAAGAATGATACATACGCATCTACATTGGTATTTTTTCCGGGATAAAGAGAAATTTAGAATCAATTTGCAATTCTTGATACAGAGACATTGTTTAATTTCGAGAATCTCGTGTTAATTTTCAAAGGAAAATTCATAAATAATTTTTTAAATCTATTGTAAATGTTTTATGTGGTACAGACTCAATACTGTAACAAGGGTATTTAACGACTTTGTTGGCATTTATTCCAGGTTCTTTAGTTAGACAATCGTGGTACCTACTAATAATTTTCAATGGCAAAGTAAATACGTGCTAGCATTAAGCTTAAAGGACCGCAAACATGGCCGATATCTGATAATAGCTCGAATAACACTGCTTAACACATAACGCCAATATTAGTTTGGATTGCATCGTGCATACAGAATAGCCTCAGAATACGACTCTCCCAGCTAAGAACTAACTTTGTATAGGGTGTAAAGATAACGTAAATAATGGTGTTCCTAAATCATAAATATGAATACGCTACCTAATCTTTATCTAACATTAGGGTTAATACCCTAAGACAAGCAATTTAAAAAAAAATCGTAGTCTTTTTATTTTATTTTACGAGCCGAATAAAGCCGATGTTAAATTTGGTGACCTTCAACGATTGCTACAGTACTACCGCTATATGAAAGAGATAGGTCATGCAAGGTATTGAGCATCAGAATTATAAAGACGATGAATTTTCGCCTGACTGTGGCGAAGCTTAAGGGTTGTTTCTTTGAGATGTCCTGATCTACTAACTTAGTTGGTGACGATATGGGTACAACAAATGAAATCGTTCTCAAAAGTGAGACCCTTCCATAAATATTTAATTTTCTCGGAAGGGCAGACGTAATCTGAGCAAGCACATGATCGCAGCTAAGAATAGGTGATTCTGCCATCTGTTTGTACACAGTCGCTAGCGAAGTGATTTAAGGAACCGCTTCAACTTTATGATACTGGTGAAACTAAACGAATGTTATTGTTTGTAAACTCTGTCTCGTGATAAACTCGTCTCGTCTTGGCATTCAACTCTTTTGAATCAACGTAAAATTACGGCATAGTAACTTTTTTTTTAGCAAGAAACTATTCTACAGCGTCAGCGACGCACTCAATCCACAATCCGTTTCGGAATAGACCTGATTTTACCGATTCAAGAGTGACAGAAACGGACAGAACCGAATTTATCTATATGCGGATGTTTTTACTTGCGTTAAGGTTCCTTTTCGCAATTGATGTTGACTCAACTGAAAGTCGGTTTCATCAAGACAACCACGGCCCGTTGAACGATGATTGTATGTACGGCACGCTTTATTACCTTACCCGTAACCAAGAGGACAAATGATTTAAAACCCGAGCTCTTTTGATTTTCGGCCTTTACTTCAAACTTTAAACGATTTAAACTTTAACAGGAACGTCTTAACTCGAATTTTTTGTAGTACCTATACATTTATTTGCACCAGATTATTCTGGGTTGTAAATAAAATGAATTTGACATTCCAGCAGCCGCGGGCTATCCACAGCCAAATAGAGGTTTCTCCAAAGTCCAAACTAAACATCAAACATATCTATAGCTTTAGCAAGACCCAAAGATAACCCAAGTAACATTATCTTGACGCGAGAACCTATTTATCCCCAAACAAAAGACAGTGAATAAGCTACTACTTTTTCTCCTGCTTTGCCTTTTCTCATATCATTTGGTCTACAATAAGTCAGTGAATAAGCTAATACAGGACAATAGCAACAGTTACGTGTATTTGCGACAAACAAGAGGTGTTAACAAGAAGCACACTTACCCTATACAATCCCCTAATGCCTTCAGTCCTGTAGATCTTCGTCAGCCCATCCACCATTCCCTTGTACCGCTTATTCTCGGACAAATGCTCTTCACTGTACTGCAGGCAAAGGCGAGTCTTCACCACCCAAATGGGGTTCGTCATCAGCAAGGATAAGACCCCAGCCTCTGCCGCAGCCAGCATGTGTAGACCTGGCCCTAGGGGTGTCCGCGCATTCCCTCCCTGTATCCATGTCTTTATTGCGTTGTAGCTGGAAAGTGAACTTACAGCTTGAGAATCAAAAATGTTGGCATTGTATTTCTTCGAAGCGATAATGCCCCATTGTAGGCGCTAGAAAAATTGGAGGGGAGGGGCATTAAAAGCAAATCTTTATTGGATTTCTTCATTAGTCATTTCATTAGTTGCACTGTTTTTTTTTATAGGAAGATAGAGGTGTATTCATATAAGTTATAAGTTACATATTAATTAAATAAACTTACATATTAATTCAAATATTATTTCAATAACATTTTTAATTATTAAATAAAATTAGCAAGACTTTTATAGTTTTAAATTTAGAAACTTTTAGAATAGAGTTATTGAAATAAGAATTGTAGAAGAAATAGTAATACTACAAGGATAACTAAAAATAGAGTACACACACACACACACACACACACACACACACACACACACACACACACACATAAAACGGTTTAAAGATTGAAAGGCTTTCAATCTTTAAACCGTTTTATGTTTGTGTTCCTCTACTTTAGCAGTAATTAAATAAATATTTATACCAGAAATTATATCAATGACTTATAATTTATACATTGCAAACCAGTAAATAGTGTATGTATACAGATGTTTTATATTTCATTAAAATTCATAAGGAAACAATTAATTTGCACAAACAAAGTGCATTTTGAATGAATGCTGAATCAAGTTGATAAGACAATAGCAATTGAAACATCACCATCATAATGAATTTGCATGTAAAAATGGGCATAAAGTTCTTATCTCATGTTTATTATGTGAGAAAACATAGTTTTATCTTTAATAAATGTTGTTGGGCACTGGATTATATGTGGAGGTGTGTTCAGATATGAAAGTATTTTTGAAGCCAAGGAAGAAATATCAAAACACATTGCAAAAATATTACCTAATTTGATAAAGACATCATGAATTCTCACTGCACATTATATTTTATACATAATTTAAAATAAATGAAGACTCACCTAACCACCAAAAAAATAAGACTGGTTTAGTAACCAGCCTTATTTTTTTAGCACTTTAGTAAGTACTAATGCAAAAAAAAATACAAAATCTACACAAAAGGGCACTGCTTGTCATTTTTTATAAGACATATAAATCATTCAATATAGAGTCATGATGCATGACTTTAATGAGAACTAAAGAGGCCTTACCAAGCTGTGTTGGCAAGTGTGTGTGACTTCTTCCCAGTTACAATACATTAATATTTACATATATTTTACCGTATCATTGAAGTTAATGTGTGAAAACCACACTTTTAAATAGGGTTCAAAGTAAAAGATTACTCACAATAAAAAATAGAAACCCCAAGCGGAGCCGGAGCCCCAGACATTGGGTGTGACTCCCCGGTACAGTCCTTTGACACCTTCCTTCTTAACTATTGTAACAAATGCGCTGCTCAGCCCATCATATCTCGGCACTGTTGCGGTCCTGCCGTCGTTAACTGAAATGAATTGTGAAATTCAATAACAGTTAAAAAAATCACACGTTAATAACAATTAACTACCAGATTCTGATTTCGATTCAGATTCATTTATTGCCAGTCACAAGTTGGGTATGGTGTTACAGGTATATAGACAGTACAAGTGGCGCCCTGCAAGGGCACTGCAAACATGAGGGGCAACTATTGCCCATTTATTTATAACTCAAAATTGAATTAATTATATTAAATAGCTATTAAATTCATTACATTGTTACTTATATAACTGTTACCATCCAAATAACTGTTAAGTAAATATTTTTTAACCAATATAGGAAGGCAGTGCTGCACACTTTGCACCATAACTAAAAGTGGAAGTGTAGTTAGTTAGTAGTTAGTTAGTTAGTTTTGCTGGGCGTTTTCCGCACTTAGCCGCTTAATTGGGCCATTGTGCGTTCCTCTTCTAATCTATTCCAAAAGTGGAAGTGTATAAACAAAGACGACAGACTCTGGTACAGTCAGAGGTCATATATTGTATCCCTAATAAACATGTTTTCTAACTATCAAAGGGTATTGCCTAACATTGATTCTTGAGGGCCATACATTTGATATTTTCTCAATCGCAACCCACAAGACATTTACATAAGCATGACGAAATCAAAACCTTGAATTTAACTTATTTAGTACCCATTCCTGTTCAAACTACAGTCATGAGATTAAAATTTCTGGCACCAAGCCTCATTATACAATGGAATCATGTTTTGTTGAATTGTTAGTCGAGGAAAGTAAAATTCTAACAGATACTAGCGTTAATGGTGTAAAATTAAATTCATTATATCAGTATTTTAGCAATATTATCATAATGCCACTAATCAGTGATTGAGGCATTGAAATTCAACTTTCTAAGTATGCAACAGCTACATGTGCAGCTTTACTACAATGTTGCAATACCACAAGATGGCTCATCACCATATGACAATGTAAACAAAGCAGAAGGTACAGCTAGCACTATACTTTCACTTGGTGAAGTTCAAGGTCGATTTCATCTATCCTTCTTACTCTATTGATTACCTTTGCATTATATAAACGGGACCGATAGAAACGAGTACTTCTAACAATCTATTAATTAACATTTACAATAACGAGACACCACTCACGTTGCTTGAAATCTAAGAAATGCCAGAATAATACTCACCAGCGAATCTAATTTTTATGAGGTCCAAAGGGTGCAGGATCAATGTAGAAGTCACGCCACCTGATATACCAGCTACCAGGTGCTCGTATTTGATGTGGCTGAGCAACGCAGCCAACTTGGTCGACGATGAATTCGGATTCTTCATTGTAGTCATGACGAATTTACTAAATCACAGACAATTTTATAATAGCATCTTGCGGTAACTGATTAATTTTTCACTATCTACCGGCACACGCTTTCCCAAAAGTCTATAACAAAACTTAATGTAATAAACTTGCCACTACACATATTGCTCCCGTGTTATTTTCACGAAATTACGTGCGATAAAATGAATGGAAGGAAATGAATGATTTCTTCAGTCAACGAGGTAAACGTTCCGTTTGACTGTGTGAAACTGTTAAAGTTACATGATTTGAATATTATTTATTTAACTAATATGAAACTGGTAATATTTGGTTTTGCAATCGATTAAAAACTAAACAAAACCTAAATTTCTTGACTTTCGTAGAACTGAATCACTAAGTTATTATTAAAAAAATATAAAAGACACAGATTAGTAAGAGTATCTTGTAATGAAAAACTGTATCATGCAGAAAGGAATGCATTGGATGATGCAAGAAGTCAGATGAAAAAAATATATTATGTCACCATGGTCCGAAAGATTCTGTTACAAATATAAATAAGCACCCAAAAATAACATTTACAAGAGTAACAAGTGCAATTGTATAAAAATCGGAGTATTTTCAGTATTTATAATAAAGTTATGTATAATTTATAATTTAACAAGTTATATTTGTTGTGATATCTTTTCAATTATTAAGAAATCGGAATAATTTCACCACTAATCGGACAGACATATTTTCAGTGTTGCAATAAATAAACTTTCAAATATTTACTGATAAACAGCTGAAAATTGGTATTTAGAAGAAAAACTACATTATGCATTGTATTATTACATAAAGCGAAAACTAAAATTCTTTGATAAATATCTTGTCCTTATACATAATTTTTTCCACATAGATAAGCTGTATAAAAACGATGATTAAGTTGACAGAAACTCCTAATTGGTAGAAAATTTAATCGATATGGTATTAATCATAAAACATTTTCTACCATTTTTGACAGCTCGCTCGCTCAAATCTATTGCCCGAAAATATTACGTAAAACAGCAAGTAAAATTTTACATTTAGTAGAGCAAGGATAAATACAAAATGCTGAAAGTAGCAACTACTTTGAGATTAGTCTCAAAACAGGGCAATCAGGTAAGATGCTTGGCGACGGCCGTCGGATACAAGCAGGCTCTGGTCAACGTCCCACCGACAAGGCTGACAGTGCTCGATAATGGAATTCGCGTTGCCTCTGAAGACTCCGGCGCGCCCACCGCTACAGTAGGCCTGTGGATCGACGCTGGCTCGAGGTACGAAACATCTAAGAACAATGGTGTCGCGCACTTCCTCGAACACATGGCTTTCAAAGGCACGAGCAAAAGATCCCAAACTGACTTGGAACTCCTCGTCGAAAACATGGGAGCTCACCTTAACGCGTACACGTCGCGGGAGCAGACCGTCTTCTACGCTAAATGCCTCGCCAACGACGTGCCCGTCGCCGTCGAAATCCTTGCTGATATCATCCAGAACTCATCACTTGCAGAACCCGAAATCGAACGAGAACGAGGTGTGATCCTCCGCGAAATGCAAGATGTCGAGAGCAACCTCCAGGAGGTCGTGTTCGACCACCTGCACGCGACTGCTTTCCAGGGAACACCTCTCGGTCAGACCATCCTGGGACCCACCAAGAACATCAAGAAAATCTCCAAGGCCGACCTCCAGTCTTACATCAAGTCCCACTACCAACCCGGCCGCATTGTGCTGTCTGGCGCCGGCGGCGTCGAGCACGAGAGACTAGTAGATCTGGCCAACAAGCACTTCAGTGGACTGAAGAACATAGCTGCTGACATCCCAGACCTGGCGCCGTGCCGTTACACTGGCTCTGAAATTCGCGTCCGTGATGACTCCATGCCTCTGGCGCACATCGCGATCGCTGTTGAAGGCGCCGGCTGGACCGACGCCGACAACATTCCCCTCATGGTGGCCAACACTCTTGTTGGCGCCTGGGACCGCTCTCAGGGCGGTGGCGGCAACAACGCTTCCTACCTGGCTCGTGCTTCAGCCTGTGAGAACCTGTGCCACAGCTTCCAGTCATTCAACACTTGTTACAAGGACACCGGTCTGTGGGGAATCTACTTTGTCTCAGAGCCTCTGCAGATTGAAGATATGGTATACAATATCCAGAAGGAATGGATGAAGCTTTGCACATCAGTCACAGAGAATGAGGTTGAGCGTGCCAAGAACTTGCTGAAGACTAACATGCTTCTGCAGCTGGACGGTACCACACCCATCTGCGAAGACATTGGCCGCCAGATGCTGTGCTACAACCGCCGTATTCCAATCCATGAACTCGATGCTCGCATTAGTTCTGTTACTGCCCAGAATGTCCGTGATGTATGCTACAAATACTTGTTTGACCGTTGCCCCGCAGTAGCCGCTGTTGGACCCACTGAAGGTCTCCCAGAGTACACCAGGCTCCGTGGTGGAATGTACTGGGTTAGGGCATAAATGACTAATTAGACTACTTTTAGAAACAATATTTAAATCAGTAAGATGGAAGTAAATATTAAACGCCTCAACCAATTTCTGTTGTTTTATTGCAGTAAAACAAAATGTTTTTGGTGTATTGTGGATGTATTTATTGAAGTTATTGCAAATGTGTACATAAATAAACATTAGATTTTTTTGTAATAATTGTTTTTTATTTGCAAGCACCCTACCATTTATAGGTACTTGTACAGTTTTACCTACCTTTATTTGTTTGTATAAGCTTACTAGCGGTCCCAGCGAACTTCGTTTCGCCCCCAGCCCCGTCCCGCCCCGGCCCCGTTTTATGGGAATTTTCTTTGCTGTAAACCTCACGGAGCCCGAGACCTTTCCAACGAATGCAAAACCGTGGAAATAGGTTCGTGTGTTCTGGAGTTATAGTGTCAGGGAGGAAAACCCGACTTATTTTTGCAAATGTGTACATAAATAAACATTAGATTTTTTTGTAATAATTGTTTTTTATTTGCAAGCACCCTACCATTTATAGGTACTTGTACAGTTTTACCTACCTTTATTTGTTTGTATAAGCTTACTAGCGGTCCCAGCGAACTTCGTTTCGCCCCCAGCCCCGTCCCGCCCCGGCCCCGTTTTATGGGAATTTTCTTTGCTGTAAACCTCACGGAGCCCGAGACCTTTCCAACGAATGCAAAACCGTGGAAATAGGTTCGTGTGTTCTGGAGTTATAGTGTCAGGGAGGAAAACCCGACTTATTTTTATATACTAGATAATAGCATTGCTCAAATATTCATAAATAAAACAATGCACATTGATTTTCAATAAATATATTATAATTTGCTTAATAACATTCTCACTTAAATATACACACATTAGCACCAAGATGCATAATGAATTTAACAGTAGGTTCTCTAAACAGAATATAATAACAGCTTAAGGAATTTAGTGGCTGGTAAGTAATATGTATACTGGACTGGGACATGTTTATGTGGGTCTTGCAGAAATAAATTACTTATGACTTGTTTTATGATCATTTAGAGCATAAAGATGTTATAGCGTAAATAAATCTCTATCGATGCTGTGTCTACAATATAGCCAGCAAGTCACTGTCCGTGGAACGATTATGATAGCTTTAACACTGTTACTGTCCCAAGGCAATACAATATTCACACATCCAATAGTGCATTATATGTAATGCACAGACATATAAACTTCATATTGAATTTATAATAACTTTAATTCACAAATACCTCGTTGAGGTCATAAAGTAACAAAATAATCATCTTTTGCCTATATATTATATATTGTCTGCTGTAATGTTATATTATGAAGTGAATAAATGAATGAATATGAATGCATGGACAGTAAAAGTGATAAAATTGTATCTATGTCTACACATCAGCGACGGCGCCCTGCGTGGCCGGAGTCGCGGGCGCCTCCGCTTCAGGAACGCGCGTGACGCTGGGCTTGCGGACCGTGCTGGGGCGCCGCTTCTTGCCGTACGGGGCCACCGGCTCGCCGCGGCTGACCAGGCTGGCTGATGAGATGAACACTGACACCTGAGCAAAAGAAATAGCAATTTTAGTAAACACTAGCGGTCCCAGCGAACTTCGTTTCGCCCCCAGCCCCGTCCCGCCCCGGCCCCGTTTTATGGGAATTTTCTTTGCTGTAACCTCACGGAGCCCGAGACCTTTCAAACGAATATAGAACCGTGGAAATCGGTTCGTGCGTTCTGAAGTTATAGCGGCAGGGAGGAAAACCCGACTTATTTTTATTATATGTATGTGTATTTATTATATTATATGTACTATACATTTATATCATGACTAGAAACCCCGGAGAACTTCGTTCCCCCCCAATGTTCTATTCGAGACGGCTACGAAACTAACGAAGTGAAAATCATGAAAAACGGTCTAAGCCCGTTCTCGAGTTATAAGTGATGTAACTAAGTATAAAGATAAGGTGTTACAGTCAAATAGTCTGAAACACGATTTCCACACGCATTCACACAATCGTAGGTAGACACGTATCTGATCTGAAAAGAAATCTCCAACCCTAAAAATCGCGCAAAAATAAATAGAAACTTACATAATTTTTTGTTCGAGCGATACATCCGTAGATTTCATCAAAAGAAGTATGCAATACGAATATTATGGTTGGCTGGAAGAGAATGCTTTTAGCATTAAATCCACCTTTGTACACCATGATTTGTGCAATAAATCTGTACCTTTTGTTTGTGCATGAAGTGTTTTAAAAACAAATAAATATTAACATGCAAAGATCAAGGTTTTATGCAGAAGTTATTCCTTCTTTTTTTGCCTATCTTATCCCACTGCTGGGCAAAGACCTCTCCCAAACACCTCCACCTATCTCTGTCCGCAGCCAGCGTCTCTAGTCCCGGTATTGTACCTACTATAGTAAATACAATTCCATAAGTACACAGTAGCAGTACTAATGTCAAAATTACAAGTACCTGTTCAGGCGTCAGGCACGCCACGACGAGAAGATCTTCATCGGAGTACCCCGCGTTCTGCAACAGTTGCTCGATTTGCACGAAGTAGCCCACTACGTTATTCTGAAACATATAAAGTAAGTACATACATAAACAACTATCAAAATAATATCTGACGGTATGACTACCGCCTAAAAGATTCCCAATTTATATGACACCCCAGTAGTTCATCTATACTAATATTATAAAGCTGAAGAGTTTGTTTGTTTGTTTGTTTGAACGCGCTAATCTCCGAAACTACTGGTTCGAATCGAATAATTCTTTTTGTGTTGGATAGTCCAGTTATCGAGGAAGGCTATAGGCTATATAACATCATGCTACGACCAATAAGAGCAAAGATATAGTGGTAAATGTGTAAAAACGGGAGAAAGAAGTCACTATTCCACGCGGACGAAGTCGCAGGCAAAAGCTAGTAGAAAATATACAATCATCGATGTGACCGATGGTTCGATACAACTTCAACAACTAGTGGCCTTACTCTGGACACAAGGCCCGATCCAATGATTATAGCCATCCCTGTCACTCAAACCAGGCTGTGTATGCGTGTAACATGGATGGCTATATTCATTGGATCGGGTTTTGTGTCCAGAGTAAGGCCTCTGAGCGGTTTACAAGAAAATTAAATTTTGGCCAACTTGGCATGGCATTCGTACATACATACCCTGCAGCTACGGACTAAACTAGTTTTTTTACATTTTGTTGTAATAAGTTTTTGACAATTCAATAAACTGATTTTCTGCTGCATCAAACATTATACATAAAAAGAAAATGTTATTTAATTTCATCATCATCATCTTATCTTTACGCTCTTCCGCCATTCTCTTGACCTCTTGATACAACGCAACAATCAACTTTTGCTTTATTTGAAGCATATAGCTTATTCTTGGTTTTCCTCTCTTTATAATTAACATTATTATTATTTGCTTTATTCATGCAAAAATAATTTATGTCGAAAACACAATATCATTTAACAAGCGCCATCTGGTGGTGTTTGATAGGTAACTAAAATAGGAACTAATAGGAATAGTAACTAAAATTGTTCGAGACTTCCAGGCCTGATATGTCTGAACAAGATAAACTTAGTCTCCTTATTGGATAGATAGAGTTACATCGATCTTATCTTCTGGGCTTCTTTGACCTATTTTAGTTTATCTCTTGAAATTTAGCTTATAGACCGGGACCTCAAAATGACTTTTAAAACCTTACAGATGCATTAACTTACCCTAATAGGCCTAAAAGACCGAGCTTATACTAAACTCGGTCTCCTTATTGGCTAAATAGCTGCATCGACCGCTGTAATGGCGCTAGATGCGCTTTGATTCTCTTCTGGGCTTCTTTTACAACGACTGCCATCTCTTAAGATAAGACTAGTTGATAGATTGAGACCTCAAAATGACTTTTAAAACCTTACAGATGCATTAACTTACCCTTATAGGCCTAAACAGTATAAACTCGGTCTCCTTATTGGCTAAATAAAGCTGCATCGACCGCTGTAGTGGCGCTAGATGCGCTTTGATTCTCTTCTGGGCTTCTTTCACCACGACAGCCGTTTCTTCTGGGGTCGCCCAGGGCTGTGATTTTAGCTGGTCGATAGGTGTGAAGGCTTGCGCCTGGAATATTGAATTGAAAGTTGTTATTATTAGTTACAAGTGAAGCTAATATAAGCGTGCAAAAAACAAAACTCGTCATTCCTTTTTAAAAAGATTTTATTAACAAAATAATTAAGATTAAGATTTTCTTAGTATGTAAGAATCATGGAATCTTAATTTGATTCATTTCCCGGTCTTCGCTTAGGATGAAATTTAGGATTTGCTGTCAGGAATACGAAAGGCGCGTTTTTAGTTTTTTAAACTATTAATTTTGCGAGACAAATTCAACAATGTAAACAAAACACGAAAACCGGTCCACCCTTTCTCGAGAAATAATTGGTTATAAAAAGTATCTAATGTCAGTTTCCTGGTTCTAAGCTACCTCCCCAGCCATTTTCAACCAAATCGGTTCAGCCGTTCTTGAACGGCTGAACCGATTTGGTTGAGGTCCGAGTTGGAGTATTAGTAATTGAAGGATTAATACACTTCTTTAGATTCATTTGAGAACGCTATATGAGCGTGATAAAAATAAAAAGTAATCCGTACCTTTTCAATAAACGAAATCATCGGTCCCGCCAGCAACTCTGTAGCATCTTTTATAAATGTCTCACAACAAGTCTTCAACTGTCTATCCACCTCCTTTCTCGAATCCAGAAGATGTTCTCTCACCATCGGTGTTCCTTCTAGAAGGAACTCCAACAACGCATTATTGCTGTTCAAAAAAAATATCTGTCTTGGTTTCTGAATTAAACCATATGCTGCATTCTTCATGTTGCTGAAATCTAGCGTCGTCTCTTTGACTATAAAGTCCACTTGAAATGGCGCGATCTGTTCTCTCAGAATCAGCAAATGTTTGATTTGGAATAGCTCTCCGTCTATATTGGTTTTGGTCGCTGATATCTGTTTTGCAGCTGTGTCTATGCTTTGGACGCAGAGTGAGATCGCTTCTTGCGCTAATCCTTGGAATACTTTCTTTTCGAGACATCTGTAATAAATATAAATCACAAATTGGTTAACGTCATCACGACTACAGGTTTTTTGCCCACTTCGCCGTAGCATACCATTCCTAAGACGGGACAGGTCCTACGACGTTAAAAACAGAACTTGCATAACTCCCTTTTCAGGGTTCCGTAGCCGAATGGCAAAAAACGGAACCCTTATAGTTTCGTCAAGTCTGTCTGTCTGTCTGTCTGTCTGTCCGTCCGTATGTCACAGCCACTTTATTCTGAAACTATAAGCATCACATAGCTGAAACTTGGTAGCCAGGTGTATCTTGTTCACCGCTTTCCGATTCAGATACAAAAAGTTAGAAAAAATAATATTTAAGGGGGGGCTCCCATACATGAAACTAAAACCTAAAAAATTTTTTTTACTCAAACCTATGCGTGTGGGGTGTCCATGGATAGGTCTTTTAAAATGATGTTGAGGTTTCTAAAACCATTTTTTCTTAAAGTGTAAGGTTTGAGATATAGACGCTTTCAAAGTGGTAAAATGGGCGTCCCCCCCCCCCCATCAAACTTTTGAACTAAGAAAGTGAAAATTTGGAAAAAAATATATAATGTAGATCTCAACAAAAACTTGCAACGAAAATGTTGCAACGAAATGGTTTGAAGGAGATCGAACCAGTAGTTTTTGAGATATTGCACATTTTTATCAACCGCAAATATAACTTTGTCTTTCATACAAACACTATGAAAAACAAAGTTATTTTTGCTGTCGCAATATATTGTGATGTTTTCGTTAAGTGAAAGTAAGTGGACCCTGAATTCAGTTAAGGGTGGCACGGAACCCTCAGTGCGCGGGTCCGACACGCACTTAACCGGTTTTTTATAGAAGGCAAACTCAACATATTTTCTAGCTTCTTTTTCTAACTAGAAAAAAACCATTTTCAGAATAGGTATGTATCTAAACTTCATTCATCTTTGCTAGTCCTACAATGTAAACAATCTTTTTGTAACTTTTAAAATAATATCAGCAAATAAAATTAATTTACTAATTAATTTAAAAAGATCTCAGTGTTGAACGATGAATGAGCTATGTACGAGTGAGTATGTTGTAAGTTTTGTGGTTTTTTTTTTTAAACACAGGATGCAGTGGTACGGTTCCCTGCCTTAGTCAATAACCTTAATAATATAAGAAAGTTTTAATACGCGTGGGATATCTTGTAATGATATACGGATTCGAAACAAGGTCTCTAACTACGATCCTCGAAAATAAATTAAATTATCAGTCAATGAACATCTACTACTGAACATAGGCTTCACCCAAGATTATCCGCAGGGACCGGTTGCAAACGTTCTGCATCCAGTGTGATCCTGCAATCTTTACATGTTAGTCTGTCCGCCTAATTGGTGGTAGAAATTGTGAAAAACTACTATAAAATAAAAAGAAATATACCTGTATAGTCTCGACAAAGCTGCCAATGTTCTCCTCACACCAGGGTACCACATTCCATGCAGGTCAGCCGGGGAGGCCTGCGGCCGCCTCTGGGCTTCCACGTTGATGTTGGCGACCTCTTGCGATGTGGCCGAGATGTCCGATATCATGGAGTTGCGAGAGTCGGACCGCTTGAGACTTTGCTCTTGAATGGAGAGGGCGATTTGCTGGAATTAGAAAAAAAATAATTGAGTGTAAGGTGTAGAAGATTTGGCTAATATTAGAGGACAGTGTCGAATTTATTTATTTTCAGTTAGTATGTAGCCCTAAATACCAAAAAGATAAGTATAAATCAAGCCTAACTTCCCTAAGACCAGTTATAGCTAGATAAAAACCCTGACATTCGCTAAGAACTATTAAAACTGGAAAAAATCCTGAGAACATCTCTGGGGATATTCGTATTTGTTAAGAGTATACAAAAATAGATATAAAAAAGTAATAATTTAGAGATTTGTTTCATCACTGCCCGTGGCTTGGCCAAGATTGGTCATTTGCTTTTAAATGTCGAATTTGAAACCATGTGTTGATGCCAAGTGGCGTCAAATCGTTGCGCAAGAATTTTTTTCGTGGTGACAGTTCCATAAGTGATGCGCGGCACATGGAGAACTCTTTCAAAATACACATAGTACATGGATTTGCCAATCGAAAAGGGTAGAAATAATAATTGGCTAGGTCATCTTATTTTTGCGCGTGCAATATCAAAGTATAGGGCCACAAACTTATCTGGAGAATGGCCAAAAATGGAACAACAGATGTCACTTTGAACACGTCAATGCTGCCGGTACAAGCCAGAGTTACCATTATTGATATTAAAAAATTTGCGTGGCAATTTGTTAAATAGGCGTATTACCAAACACCGGCTAATTTCATTTAATATATTAAATATTATTATATTAAAGAAAATGGACTGCCCATTTTCTTTAACTTATTATTTTTATCGGTGATAGCGAGTGAGGAAAAAAGAATGGCCCACATCTCCTTTGTATTTAGGTATAACTGATACAGAATGCCGTTCGGCGTTAATTCCACCTTATCACAAGCAATATACCTCTAGTTAAATAAATACGTTTTTAATTTTTCATCATGTAGTTACGGAGAATATAAAAAACTAGAAGTATGAGATTTTAAACTTTCGCGTTGCATTACAATGAGAATTAGACCAGTTAGACAATTCTCATAATAAAAACTAAAAGTGTTTTTTTTTTAAAAGCGGCGACCTTTTTCGGTCGTGGCGCCATGCTGTCATTCTTCAGATAAGTTGGTGGGTCTATAAACTTAAAAGCGGCGACCTTTTTCGGTCGTGGCGCCATGCTGTCATTCTTCAGATAAGTTGGTGGGTCTATAAACTTAAAAGCGGCGACCGTTTTCGTTCGCGGCGCCATGCTGTCTTTCTCAGAGTTGGTGGGTCTATAAACTACTAGCTTTTGCCCGCGACTTCGTTCGCGTGGACTTCAGGTTCGTCCCGTCTAGTAGCGCAAAAAATGTGTTTTTTTACGACCTCACATTAGAAACCTCAAAAATTGTAGCCTATATGTTATTCTGATGTATAAGCTATATTGTGGTAAAGTTTCATTCAAATCCATTCAGTAGTTTTTACGTGAAAGAGTAACAAACATCCATACATCCATACATCCATACTTACAAACTTTCGCCTTTATAATAGTAGTAGGATATCTCACCTCCATCATCTCCAGCTTATCCGGGTACGCCAGGTCCCCGGGCGCGGGCCGGTAGTGCAGCACGTCGGCGCGCAGGTGCACGTGCGCGCGGAACACGAGCCGCTCCTGCGCGTCCTGCAGCAGCGCGCGCGCGGTCGCGCCCAGTGCGGCGAGGCTGGCTGTGGGAAGGATAGTTTTTCTTCAATGAGCAGTTTTCTTGTCATGAGATGTTTACATCATCGAGAGATGGCGCTAGCGTCACTTTAGGAACTTACTTTTTAAACTTCATTTAAGGTTTATAACAGAGGGTAATTGCTTTTCGCCAACGTAAATATTAAACAGTAAAACAATATTAATGTAAACCTTTATTACCTTAAGGACATAGTAATGTAAAATATAAGTACCTAAATTAATCCATAAGTCATAAACGTATTTTACAATATTTCATTACGCACTTTTTTTAGGGTTCCGTAGCCGAATGGCTAAAAACGGAACCCTTATAGTTTCGTCAAGTCTGTCTGTCTGTCCGTCCGTATGTCACAGCCACTTTATTCTGAAACTATCAGCACTACACAGCTGAAACTTGGTAGGTAGGTGTATCTTCTTTATTGCTTTCCGATTCAGATATAAAAAGTAAAAAATAAATTAAAGTTTTTTACCCAAACCTATACGTGTGGGGTGTCTATGGATAGGTCTTTCAAAATGACATTGAGGTTCCTAGAACCATTTCTTCTAAAAGTCTAACGTTTGAGATATAGACGCTTCCAAAGTGGTAAATTAGTAGATTAGTGTTGTATTTTTATTACATTTAAACATTTTTCGTTATAATGGATACTTTAAAAATTCGTGTAATCATGGAATATGAGTTCCGTCGTGGCACCAACGCGACACAAACGGCACGTAACATCGAAAACGTTTACGGAAAGAACTGTACAAAACGAACGCACAACCCGCTATTGGTTTTCCCGGTTCCGTTCTGGAAATTTAGACTTGAAAAATAAAGCTCGTGGTCGTCCGGAGACTTTGGTCAACAATGATGAATTAAAGGCGATTGTGGAAGCTGACGAAACTCAATCTACAGCTGAGCTAGCAGCAGCTTTTGATGTTATCATCAAAACAATTTTGATCCATTTGCGACAAATAGGCAAGGTAAAAAAACTTTAAAGATGGGTGCCCCACGAACTTAACGATCGCCAGCGCAACGTACGCATCGAGACCTGCCTCGCGCTGCTCAATAGGCAAAGAAATGAAGGAATTTTGAACCGAATTGTTACCTGCGATGAAAAATGGATTCTGTTCGACAATCGAAAGCGCTCAGCAAGTTGGTTAGATCCTGGTTCAGCACCAAAGCAATGCCCTAAACCAAAAACCGGTTAAGTGCGTGTCGGACCCGCGCACTGAGGGTTCCGTGCCACCCTTAACTGAATTCAGGGTCCACTTACTTTCACTTAACGAAAACATCACAATATATTGCGACAGCAAAAATAACTTTGTTTTTCATAGTGTTTGTATGAAAGACAAAGTTATATTTGCGGTTGATAAAAATGTGCAATATCTCAAAAACTACTGGTTCGATCTCCTTCAAACCAATTTTCGTTGCAAGTTTTTGTTGAGATCTACATCATATATTTTTTTTTAAATTTTCACTTTCTTAGTTCAAAAGTTAGAGGGGGGGGGACGCCCATTTTACCACTTTGGAAGCGTCTATATCTCAAACCTTACACTTTTAGAAAAAATGGTTTTAGAAACCTCAACATCATTTTAAAAGACCTATCCATAGACACCCCACACGCATAGGTTTGAGTAAAAAAAAATTTTTAGGTTTTAGTTTCATGTATGGGAGCCCCCCCCCTTAAATATTATTTTTCTTACTTTTTGTATCTGAATCGGAAAGCGGTGAACAAAATACACCTACCTACCAAGTTTCAGCTATGTGATGCTTATAGTTTCAGAATAAAGTGGCTGTGACATACGGACGGACAGACAGACAGACAGACAGACAGACTTGACGAAACTATAAGGGTTCCGTTTTTTGCCATTCGGCTACGGAACCCTAAAAATGAAATGACCAAACACCAAAAAAGGTAATGGTCACTGTTTGGTGGTCTAGTGCGGGTGTGATTCATTACAGCTTCTTACAAAACGGCATGAGCATTACTGCAGATGTGTACTGTAAAGAACTGGAGAAAAATGATGGGGAAGCTTGCACATCGGCAACCAGCTTTGGTCAATCGGTCGTCCCCACTGCTCCTTCACGACAACGCGCGATCCCATACTGCACAACAGACAGTCTTCAAGTTTTAAGAGCTGGATTTGGAAGCTCTCCCTCATCCACCATACTCACCAGACCTTGCACCTACTGACTATAACTTTTTCCAAAATTTAGACAACTTTTTACTGGGAAAAAAAATCAATTCCCGAGAGGCAGTACAAAATGCCTTTGAAGAGTTTGTTGTCTCCCGTCCAGCTGATTTTTACAAGAAGGGCATCAATAAATTGCCAATGCATTGGCAAAGATGCGTCGATTGCATGGGGGATTACTTTGAATAACAGAAATAAAACAGTTAAAAAAATAAGTACTTTTACTTGTTCCATACAAAACGGCAATTTCGTAGGTAAAGACCTAATATATTGTTGTATTTTGGCTAATGCAAAATATTGTTGTATTTTGGCTAAGTGGAAGAAAGAATCCCTAATTCAGTTAAAGTTGGCACGGAACCCTCAGTGCGCGAGTCCGACTCGCACTTGGCCAGTTTTTCTTTATCTATGGTTTTCCGCCAACGTGAAAATTTTTTTTCCTAAAGTGACCTTAACGCTATCTAGTGAGAGCTGTAAAACGATGGGAGAAAACTGCTCATTGCTTATATTTAGGCTTTAATTAAGAGGATCGTGTGCGCGCAAGCTTCCATACAAAAAGAAAAAAACGTTTTCCACCCCAAACGTTGTCTGATTTTGACCATTTTTTTGCATATTAAAGATATTTTGAAAAACTTTGCTCGTACGTTTTTGTTTTTTTTTTATATTGTATGTTTCAGATAATATAAGAACCTAAACATTCACTTTTTTGGCTAAGAAAGCCCTTCGGAATTCCGTCAATTTTTAACTAATCAAGCCTCTATACAAAAAATCGAAGACGTACAAGCGTAGTTCAGGATGTATGAAAACGAATAAGACCAAATTTGTCTCATTAAAGGGTAGGAAAACGTTTTCCCCCGCAAGCATATTTCGACGTTGGGGTTCGAAATGTGTGAAAACTCGCGCTGCGCTACGCCTGCACACGTTCCTCTTAAGTGTTGGTGTTCAAGATATTTTCCTGGTTCCATTAGTAAAGATCGTAGGATCAAACTGGATGCAGACCGCTTGTGATCGGTCGCTGTGGAAAACAGTTGGAGAGGCCTATGTTCATCATTAGACGTCCTTTGGCTGAATGATGATGACAATGATCAGTAAACAACTGAAATCTCGCTCGCTTTAGTTATTTACACAATTTTGTACATTATTGATTAATCTCGCGTTAATTTTAGCAAAGACTTTATAATACTTAGTAACTTCCTATTATGAGGAAAAATAGAAATATTTACTTTATTATTATTATATTATTAGAACATGTAGTGTCCCTTGTTAGGACTGAACTGTAGGCTACTAGCGGGTTCACAGGTGGCGGATAGTAAACGGCAACCAGATGTGGTGGTTAACTGCGGATATACCTACGCACGCAGCCTACGCGTTAAAAAGCACTAGCAAAATTCAACAGGCTTGTTAATGTGACGGTGGCCGAGTGGTATAGGCATACGCCCGGATTGCGTAAGACATGGGGTTCAATTTCTCGTCTATCACAGAGTCACAGTTGCTTCTTACAAGTGCAATTTATATTATTAAGTTTGTATGGTGACAAAACACTATAAAAACAAAAATAAACTATTAATTGGCTTTTATCATCTTAACTGATTGTTAAAATATTTGTAAAAATATTTTCCTTCAGATATTGTGAGAGCAATCTCGCAACATTGATGATGTCACGCAGCCTACTTGTTAATGTGACGGTGGCCGAGTGGTATAGGCATACGCCCGGATAGCATAAGACACGGGGTTCAATTCCTCGTCTGTCACAGAGTCACAGTTGCTTTTTACAAGTGCAATTTATATTATTAAGTTTGTATGGAGACAAAACATTCAATGGCCTTTTCATCTATTTCAGACGATTTATGGTGTAAAGTTTGAAGTACAGTTTTTTTCATGGCTAAATAAACCAATGCGAGAGCGGCAAAGTCTGCCACAAGCTCGACAAGAGAAGTTTGCGACCGATGGAGTCACGTCGCTTTCATGTCTTCTCTGTCTCTTGTCAGCAAGTGTTGCGAACCAGGACTCATCGCAAAGCTTGCGACCCTCCGCAACGCGATTTCGCCATTCCGGACGTGTCCCCGCAAGCTTTTCCCAGTTCTGGGAGCAAATGTTAAATGCAGCCATGTCCCTCTTGACGCAGTCTTTAAATCGAAGCAATGGCCTCCCAACATCTCTTTTTGCATTCGCTAACGCGCCCAAAAGGACACGTCGTGGTAATCGAGAGGGTGCCATTCTGTACACATGCCCTAGCCAGCGCAGACGCCTTTGTTTAAGAAGCGCGGTCAAGCTAGGCAGCTGTGCGATTTCAAGAACCCTCTCGTTCGTCACTCGGTCCTGCCATGAAATGCCCAAGATCTTACGGAGGCAGCGCATGTTTCACGCGGCGTTCGACAGAATGTAGTAGGGAATCTAGTGGAATGGGCTTCTCTAATAAATGCTACAATATTCACTGAAGCTTATGTGCCATAGCGAATAAACGCCGCCATGAAATTAACATTCCCCTGGTTTTGCGTAGCATTAACATTAGAACAGGCGGAAGGCTGTAGATATAGTACATCAGGAAAAGCTTTTGGATGGGTATTAAAAGGCGGGAAGCCCCGGTTCTTAAATTGCGGTGTGGGAGAGGGAAACCACCTTTCCTAATTTTAAGTTGTTAAGGAAAAAAGAGGTGGTGTGATGACTTGACCAGCTTTGCGGGAGATTGGTTGTCATTGGCTGCTGACAGGGACCAATGGAAGGTGTTGGGGGAGACCTTTGCCCAGCAGTGGGATGAATCAGGTTAAATAAAAAAAAAAAAAAAAAGGAAAAAACTCTACCGACAAGAGCTACAAGCTCTAAAAGTGTGTCCCACTGCATGGCAAAGGTCTCACAACCCGTTCTCCACTCTCCACGATTTTGGGAACAAAACAATAGCGTGATAGTTACACTCATATGACAAAGACTGGCAAATAAATGCTCAAAAATACTAACGATCATTATTGACTTGCTCCTCGATAACCTCGACCCTGAGTATGACGCACAGCTCTGCTAATGTTTCCAAGTGGTTTATGTGTATGATGTGAGGCCGCAGTGTCTCATACAGGCCGTTGCAGAGGGACTGAAGGTATTCCCTGAAAATATATATTATAGACGTTAAATAAAATTAAAAAAGAAATATCATAATAAAGTGTAAAACTTTTAATTTGATGAATACACAAGGTCCAGGGTACAAGTCATAGCTATGGGTGAAAGTAATAGGAATGCTACTAGGCACTACGGTAGAAGTGTCACACTTTTTATAGACTGTTGACAGTCTAGCAGTCAGCTAGCTGCGGTTTGTGAATGCAGCAGAATGATTCAGGACAGGAACCAACAAAACGGTCATTTTAGTCTTATTTTCAGTGTCTTGAGATTAAGAGATATCTCCCTTACCTTGTAGGTAGATTCATTGTCGACAACTATTACTTACAACCTATAATATACTCACACTAACTCCAGTATAACTTACGCAAACAGTTTCAAATACAGTGCACATTCGTCTGTGCAAGCGTGCGCTAGTAGAGAGTAAACGGCTCGCGCTAGCGTGCAATGGTCGCGCTGGTGTCGCGCGGCGGCGGTAGGCACTAATGTTACTTAGCTACTCATAGTCACAATGTACTCACTCTAGTTCCGGTGTCACTTGTGAAAATAGTCTTAGGTACAGCGCACACCCGTCCCTGCAAGCGTGCGCTAGTAGCGAGCAAGCGGCTCGCGCTAGCGTGCAATGGTCGCGCTGGTGTCGCGCGGCGGCCGTAGCGGCGGTAGGCACTAATGTTACTCAGCTACTCATAGTTATAATGTACTTACTCAAGCTCCGGTGTCACTTGTGAAAATAGTCTTAGGTACAGCGCACACTCGTCCCTGCAAGCGTGCGCTAGTAGCGAGCAAGCGGCTCGCGCTAGCGTGCAATGGTCGCGCTGGTGTCGCGCGGCGGCCGTAGCTAGCGCGGCGGCGGTGGGTGCGCCGGCGACGCGTGCTCGGCGAGATGCGTACTCGCGTTTGAGGTCGGAAAGGAGGGATGCGTAACTGCAATTGGAAGAAATATTCGTGTAATCTCTGCCAATTCATCAAAGGAATGTTATGTCTAGTGAGTGAGAGTAACATGATAAAAAGTTGAAATCACTATTTAATTATTTGAAATAAGAAGTCAAATTTAAACATTATCACAATAAAAGTAAAGTTTTTGTTTATTTATTAAGGAAACAAACAGCTTTACAATATTACATTTGGCTTAACATTGAAAAGTCACGCATTACCATTCAAAGCTTCCTTTACTACCTTTTCTTTATTTTAGTACCTTGACTTTTCCCCTCTACTTGCATAATACATATTCTTTTTACTAGGTGCAGATGCATTGCAAAAATCTATTAAATCTAATAAAAATCAATAGGAGGTAAACAACAGTTTAAAATTGTAAACAGAAATTATGAGACAGCTATTTTGATAACCTTAATTCAATGTCACATTTTGGTATTAGTCATTCAAATACTCACTCAGGGTTACTTTCAGCTCTGGTCTCAATTTCACCAATAACCATCCTCAATTTCGGTGCAGCAGCTTGAAACTTGCCAAAGTACACAGCGTAAGCCGTATCCATGGACTCTTGTTCCGTAGAGTCATCATCGCTTGGCGACAAAACTTGCTCTGTTGCATGGTTGAGGACATGGTTCACGTAGGAACGAATTAGAGAGATAGCACGGCTTTGGAGGTGGCGATACTTCACTAGGTATGTGTGGGCTTCTTTGAAAGTACTCTGAAAGCAACAATTTTGGGGAAAAAAAAGAAATATGAATTGCACAAGTTTGTATAGTGACAAAACACTATACAAACCAAAATCAATTATAATGATATTTATTTAGATACAATATTCCCGCAGGTATTGTGAGATCTTTGAAAATCCCACATAAAATTTTTAAGAGTATTTGTTTCTACAATTTTTTTTCAAACTAGTGCAAAAAGTATGTAGTATTGGGATACCCTAGATTCAACTGTGTTTGTATTGTATTTCTTACTTTAAAAAAATACATATATAGTATTTTTCAACCTTGGAAATCAGTGATTTGTATAGTAAACTACTTACATTTCTTTTCATGTAGTCTAAGCACTCATCAATCTTGGCTAGCACAGTAAAGAATGCCTCACTGTTAACAGACATGGTTGAGCTACTGAGGCGCTGAGACAAGTGCTCTACTTGCGTGAAGTAGTGGAGCTTCTGTTTTATATCATCACCTGTAAACATATCGATAATAATCCATATTATTTAAACAAACCATTCTTCTTCTTCTTCTTTTTTTAAGGCATCCGAACTTAATGTTTCCCACACTCAGGGTGCGACATTTGTTCCGACATGACATTATTTTAATTCATCATTAAATTTAAGACCTAGACTCTTGTTGGAGGAGTTCTTTCTTCTTTTCCATAAAAACTTCAAATTAGGGTAGATGGTGTGGTGGTTTCCCTCTTGCCATCAACACTGTAATTTATGAACTAGGGGTTTTACACCTCTTAACACAAAGGCAAAAAGCCTTTCCTGATAAACTATTAATTACTCTTTTTATGAAATTCTAATATTTATTGAGTCCAATGTCTAATCAGATCCTTATAATCTGAAGCAAATCAGTATTTGACTACCTGATAGAAACAGGTCTCATAAGCTGTAAGAAACATTTTCTAAAGAATTGATAGTATCAAGTGGTTTTTAGGCATGTGGGATTCACAAAAACTTAAATTAACACCTACCAATACTAGAAAGTTTATTCTGATCAGCCAGCAATTGTTCACTCATTAAATGTAGAGCATTGGTTTTGTTGGACACTAATTCATATTCCTGTGACAGTTTGTTCAAGTCTGCCATTGTAGCACCGATCTGAAAATTACCAAATCATAAAGAATCATATTACAGATGAAATTATATTTTTAAGATATAGCTGTCAGCAGCTTCATGCAACCACTGCCTGATAATTCATGCCTTTTCGTTGAAATGCTAAGTAGCCCATGTTCCTCACAAATTTTTAATAAACTTTGTTTGTAATTCACCTTTGAGAGCTGTGACAGTAAACAGAAAAAGTCTCTGCAACATAAGTGATACCTGATTATTCAAAGAAACACATTCATTCCTCCTGTCCTCCAGCTGCGTGTAGTACGCCTCATAAGGGGAATCATCCGATTTGATGTTTTTCTCGCACAAACTCTCGTACCAGTTAAGAAAGTCAAAAGTACTATCTACTACAGGCATGGCACTACTTTCCGATGTTTTACTGGTTTCTTCCACGATTGCAGCCTGAAAAACGTTTCATTTGATAAATAAACACATTTTTAAACCGTATAAAGCGAATCCAGTACTAAACAATCCGAGATATTATGAAAATACACACATCCTCAGGATCATTGGAAACACCAAGAATAAGAGACTCCAAATCTAGTATAGCCTCTCGCTGCTCAGCCGTTAGAGGCGCCAGAGGATTCTCTGGAGCCTCCCATAACAGTAATTTACTCTGTATTTCTTTTAAACTCATATTATTATCCATTTTTTGGAAAACACAACACACACGGAGACGACCTGACTGACTGACGTCACGTCAACTAAAAACGTCATCCGTCAATATTTTTTTATATTTTATTTTTTTACGTCATCCGTCATCGTGACACTGACAGCTACTGCTTTTTTTTTGTATTTTCGTTCTGGCTAAGGTCTTAGGACCATTGACAGCTACGAGCAGTTTTCTCCCATCGTTTTACAGCTCTCACTAGATGGCGTTAGGGTTACTTTAGGAACATTTTTTTTCATCTCTCCTGTTCGGAAAATAGCACTTTCCTGTGTAGATAGCCGGGTGGAAAATAGCTTATCCATCCCTAGGGTGGAAAGTAATTTAGTTTTACTTGTGTGTGTTTTACTAGTGGTATAGAGTCAAGGCATGCAGTCAAAGCTTGGATCAAAGATAATTGAGTCACATCATATTATAAAAATAATAAAAAAAATTGCTTAGCTATACATTGAAAAACATGACATGTTTTTCAATGTATAGCTAAGCAATTTTTTCGTTGATATAAAAAAAATTCAATTGATTTAATCTATAATTAAAATATACATTTACTAATCTGTGATTAAAATATTCGGCTTCCCGCCATAATACCAAGATGACACTTTTTTTTTACATTGTCAGTGTCGTTTTTCTTTTTGAACTCTATGCCTCCTTTTTTTAAATTTTGACAATTATTATCTGTAGGGAAAATTCGATCGATATTTTTTACAAGGATTTTAATTATTTTATCGTCTGCTTTTTCGTACTGTTTTCATGTATTCGTGTCGTTATTCTTTCTAATCATGTTAGATGTTTGAAGAACTGTAAATTAACTGTCTTTTTGTGCAAAAACTTGAGTTTTCCTTTCTCGCTGTACTACATAATACCTTGTTTTAAACTTTCATGGTCACTAACATTAGAATAGTTAGATACGGGATTGCTATATGTCACCGATATGTCTGCCAATAACAACCCACCCGCAAGTTCTCTTCAGTTACTCCGTGATCATGGGCGCTTGCAACAGTGCCGAAATATCGGAAGCTCATAAATAATAAGGTACATGGTAGCAATCCCGTATCTAACTATTCTAATACATAATACCTGATCATGACATCTACAACCACTATTGTAAATTTAATGTTTTTCCTTACAGTCGAAATGAAAAATAGTATGTTTAACTCGGGTGAAAGCACCATTTCACTCTCGAATTATTGGCGCTCTCACTTTGTTCGAGCGCCAGAAACATCTCGAGTGAAATGGGTCGCTTTCTCCCCTTGTATAACAATCTACTATTTCACTTTGGCGGAAAACCATAGACAAAGAAAAAAAGTGCGTAAGTAAATATTGTAAAATGCGATAATGATTTATGGATTAATTCTGATACTTATTTTTTTGAATTATTATGTCCTTTATGTACTATAGGTTCACATTAATATTGTTTTATTGTTTATTATTTACGTTGGCGAAAAACAATTACCCTCTGCTATAATTCTTAAATGAAGTTTAAAAGTTAGTTCCTAAAGTGACGCTAGCGCCATCTCTCGATGATAGAAACATCTCATGACAAGAAAACTGCTCATTGATAACCTTCTTTTTTTTGTGTTGTGGTTGTGGTGTAGCCATCTAGCGGGGAGTAGACGTTACTTTTTGCACAGATTTCTAAATTTCCACATTATTACGAGACATTTTTAATTCTGCGTTAAATACCTACCGATAGATGTCACTACAAGGTTCTTGCGTCAGTGTATAATCATAATAAATAAAGTATGAAGTTCTTATTGTATTTTATTCAATTTTTATGTATTTTATTATGATATTTATTTTATTTAAGTATTTTATTTTCTCCATGGTTCTTAACTTCTTACTAATAATAATCACCATCTATTTAACAAAGTACCTACCTACAGTATTTTATAATCGATCTTACAAAAAAAGGTTATCCTATATTTTTATTTATTTACCACATATTTCCACAGTACTTTATTTATTACTCAAGTTTCTTCTGCACTCCAGTGTAATATTGATGTACTAATTTGTCCAGATTTTAGTATCTACAAAAAAGTATTCCAACCGACCGGCCGTGTGGTGTGTGCATGATACATACATATACGTCGAGAGATGGCGCTTATCCGCAACATTGATGATACAGATGGAGCCACTTTCGCTTATTTTTTTGCACGAGCCAGAGCCATAATCATCCATCTATCTCTATGTATATTTTTACTGCTAGTGCGGCCCAGATAAGTTCCATATTTTTTTCTTTTATCTTATTAATTACTCTGTCCTAAAGACTTTATACGCTAACTAAATCATAATTTGGTAATTTCAGTTGAAATTTTCGACTGCCAAAACATCGTAGATGTTCTCTAGGTACTTATTTATAATGGGTATTATTATTATTCTTGTCTTAAGTTATACAATATGTAAGAGCTTAATACAAATCTAGACACCCTGAAATCATTAAAGCCCCCAGGCGATATTTTCACTAATAAGATTTTGGTTTTTGAAGTTTCATTAGTTAGAAACAAAAAAGTATTAACTGATTTGAGCTGGGATTAGAAACCCAGGCATCCCTCCCTATTCAAGCTGGGATTTTGGGAAATCCAACTTTCTCATAAACTCTTGTATGTACAGATCGAAATAAATTATGGAAGTAAATCTAAATGTAAATAGGGGTAACACCTGCACTTTGTTGTAAAATTTTGGGTAGAAAAGGAAACAAAAACATATTTGAGTAGTTTTTTGCATTTATTGGGTATGAGGAACCTTTCTGGTCAACATAAGCTACAATGGACATTCTCTGTTTACAGTATATTTACAAATTTCAGTATCATATAATATAATTCATATCTAGGTCTAGGGTAATGCTTGTAGGAGTAAAATTACTGTATATTCACAATAATTACGAAGACCTAATAAAATCATCTATACACATAGTAGCGTTGTACAAAATACTACTCTAATAGTAAAATAGTCACACTTCAACCTCTGAGACAGTTTGTCTGGTGACCGAGCTTCATAAACTCAACAACCCTGTCTTGTCACCAGCCACTTTGTTCGGCTTCTCAATGGATAAACAATGGACCTAGATTATTTTAAATACAGCGATATTTAACTTATACTTCCCTCACTACACGGATTCGATCCAGAGGGGGACTAAGGAATCGGTTGCCTTCATCACATTCTTTCATTATGTACATCATTCCGACTCGCAATTCTATTACAACTTGTACTATATACAAACAATTTAATTATTTAAAAAAATACAATGTTAAATCGCTATTACTTCTAATATCGATATAGGGTTGGAATAAAAATAGTTTTTTTTTCGGTTTCAGCGCGCAAAATTGACTAAAGCCAGCACGCACGAGTTCTCATTCTCGCAACGATTCTACTCTATATTTGACTCTCAGCAAACTCTAACATCGACTGCAGATTACATACATTCAAACATCTATATTTAACTGTAACGTATAATAAATAAAGTATCAACTAAACGAAAACTTCACACACTTTCAGAAATTCATAGACGACAGATCATTTACATAGTCTCGTCCGTCGAGAAACACTTCCAATTTAATGTAACACAGTAGAGTAAAAATCGATA